>CACRXP010001259.1:84807-105214 GCA_902702965.1 Spirometra erinaceieuropaei
CGCAGGCGGTGAATCTGGCGGTGTATCGGGTAACGGTGGTCAGAATGGCCAAAGCGGCGGTTCCGGCAATGGCGCTCAGAACTTGTGCCTTTCCGGCGGTCATGCCGTTGCAGCGCTGCTTGTTCTCGTTCTTTGCCTACACTAAGCATTTCTCCTGCACATTCATTTATTGTGGTTATTGCATGCCGTTCTCTGTTACAATGAACACCTTTCCTATTCCATCTCTCATTCTGCCTCAAATCCTCATATCCCTCAGTGTTTAATACCTTTCCCATATTCAGATCGACACGTAGGACGCAAAATTTACCTTGCTTGTCCGGGTACTGAATGCCTTATTCCAAGTTGATGCTAGCCAGGATCGAGCGATATTGGGGTCCATTAAGAGGAAATGCTAATTTTATTGGTAATTTGGACAACACCATCATGAAAATTTGTTCAAGCATTTATACGAAGAGAGACAAAATTGCGTGACAATATTTGCATTATCAGAGCCCCCAATACATATTAACGACATCGGTCGTCAACGCATTGTATGCTAAAGAGTTTTCTGTGAGGCATCTCTATTTTACAAAAGGAAGCTTCTGCAAAAGGCACCGTGAAATCCCAAAACGTGACCAACCCGCAACTTAAAAAGACAAAACAACCAGATTGCTAGTCATGGCCTCCAAATAGCCGAACTCCTCTTCGAATTCCTTCGCAGTTCTTATTACCACAGAATACTCGATGCAATCCAGATCACTGTCACTGTTTCTCACAAGCTCCCTTGTAAGCACACTGTGTTATTTACGCAACAGTTATCTACAGTGAACTACATCGTCATAGAAAACCCTGCGCATTCGCCACGCATATCTGTGACTGTCTGTGATGCTGGTTTCGAGGTAGAATCAAAACGATCAAGTTATTGGACTTCTTGTTCCAGTAAACTGTATCATTGAAGTAGGCCAGGTTGAGTTTTGCCTTGGTCGGGCGTATTAATCAATCGGGTTCGCAAACATCCTTCTTAAGGACTCTCATGAGGACTCGACTTCCTGGGTTAATCAATTCGCCCAGTCAAAGGACTGTTTCAATTTGAAAGCTCTTATGTTTGGAAAGATGAAAAAGATGGCGTTCGCATGCAGTAAGGCTTCAATGCCGTCAGACAAAGCACAATGTTTTGACTGAAGTCAGGACAGGACTCAGAGTGTACTAACTAGCATTACCGCTATGGCTAGACCAGTTATCGCGGATGTCCATATGTTTCGACTGGGGCAGTTCTAAGTAAATGCCTCTGAAGGACCGATGGTTGAACGTGCACAGCACTCGATCCTCAGGGATGAAGCCTAAATCTCGCTCATTAAGGCGGGTGGGGTGGGGAGAATTTCGGCAGTAGTAGTGGAGGAGGAGGCAGATGACTGAGGAGAATCGGTGCTGGGACCGTGCCGATGACAATGGATCAGGTCGGGCATTTACCTATCCGAGGATACCAAATCTCCAATGAAACGTTCCTACAAATAAGGGTGAGTGAGGGATGGATGTAGTCTCGTCTCAGGTAATTAATCTATTAGTATATGACTTACGGACATCATGGCGACATGCAAGTGCAATGCGGACGTTTGGACGCATGCACAGAATTTGGCAGACTGAAGTTTAACCCCTGCCCCGGGGTGGGGTTGGGTATGACTGGCTGATGATGGCCAGAAATGACCATCCCAGTCCCCACTGTCTACGTCGGCAAAGCTACTCTGCTTATACATATATGACAATGTTCTCTGAGGGGCTGCTGGCCGGGCTTAAGATTGTATTCCAACGCACCAAGCTCGACAAATGTGACCCCTATCGCAATGGATGAGCACCTCTCTGCAATTGTATTTTACCCACCTGTCCAATGGTGCTAGCTGAACTCACATCGGTAATGGTCAAGGCGGTAACGGTGATTCTGGTGGTGATGAGGAACGAGATGTCGACAGTGTTTAAGTCGAAATTGGGAATGACGGTTCGGACTGTGATCCGGAAGGAAAGGACGGCAATAGTCAAGGCGGAAACGTCAGTTCTGGTGGTGACGCCGAAAGAGATGCCAACAATGACATGTGACGAGTGTTTGTGTATGGTCGGATAAGTTGTGACAGGTGGGCCGGCGTCATCCCTCCCCAATGCTGCTGCGTGTTTGGCCATTCGCGTAACGAGTAATCTACTTGTCCTGACGTAGTTTTTTTGCCAACGCCTCCACCAGATTCAGCAAATGACTTCAGACATCCCGTGTCGTGCCAGTGTGTCCTTCGATCTCAGTAATTAACGCCCAATATTTACCGCCCTGGTTCACTGCTCATTCTATCCCTTCTCCGTCCTAAATTGTATTTCCGGGAAGACGGTGTTGATCTGGTCGTTAGATGCCAGTACCTTAATCCCTTCGGTAATGACGAATGAGTCGGATGTGGTTATCTAGCCGCACCTGAGGTAAACAGATCCCAGTCACCTGAAATACGGGACAGATGGTAGTAGAGTTATTTACAGGTTGGGCCGACAAAACACAGTCAACGTGGTCAAGTAATTGTACGACAAGGAAAGCGATTGGAATGCGCGGTTGTACTTCGAGTGGTTGAGAAATAGTTGCCCCAACCTCTAACCCTAACCCCAATCCCAACCCTTACCCTAACCGCAGCCCCAAATCCTCACCCCAAAACTTCCAACTCGAAAGTTTGAAGGAGACGACAGGCCGAAAGTCAAGAATGAGCACCTGCCTTGAGGTCGAAAAAGGCAGGCACAGCAACAAAGAAACAAGGCTGTCAACAGGAAACACACGGCAACGCACAGCAACACCGTGCCACCAATTCACACCAACTCAACATAATTGAGAAAGTCAACAGTATAATGTCCATCAGGTGCGGCTACATAATCAGATCGTACTGACGGAGGACACACGCTGCATCAGCTGACCTGGATTAGCTCGCATCTCAAGGTGGTTATTGCAGTGACTATCTGCCGAGGTCAGGAGAGGAGCATGGAATGGTACAGAAGGACCGTGCCCATAAACCACCAGATGCGTTTGATTCATGGAAGTGCATACTTCCCGTAGCACCTGGAAGTTTGAGGTGGGCAAACAAGACCACGCGACAATTAGAGGGTTATTACCGGCGATATCCAATGTGTGCGTCGTATCAGGGTGAAAGCAGCCACGGTGACTTGCTGGTGCATTGGTTTATAATGAATGTTGGCATGCGCAGCATCTACCGAACACTCAACTCTTCCTCCTCCCCCTCCTCCTCCCCCAGCCCACACTCCTCCTCTTTCTCCAACTCCGCCTCTCCTCCTCATCCTCCTACTCCTTCGCCTCCTCTATCACGTCCTCATCTACCTCCTCATCCTCCTCCTCCCCATCCTACTCCCACTCCCCGTAATCCTCCTCCCCCTCACCACACACCTCCTCCTCTTCCTCCCCCACCTCCTCCCGAACTTCCTCCGTCTCCTCCTCCTCCTCCTCCTCCTCCTCCTCCTCATCCTCCTCCTCCTACTTCATCTCTCTTCCTCCTCCTACTCCTCCTCCTCCTGCTCCTTCACCTCCCCCTTCCCTCACTTCTCCTCTTCCTCCTACTCCCACTTCTTTCCAGATGTAGTTTTAGACGCTCCCACCACGAGACAGTCTATCCCGACGCGGACATTGAAGTCACCACGGGCAATCAACTTATCCGCCGTCGATACAGACTCCAGAGAGCGTGCAGACCTTCTTCTTCTTCTTCTTCTTATTTTTTTTCTTCAAATCACTGGGAGTATCTCGCTTCTCGAGGTGGTTATTGAGGTGCATATCTGTGGATACGAGGTAAGGAGCATTGGAAGGTTCTGAAGGACTGTGCTCATAAACGCCAGATATCATCGCCTTGACAGAAACATGGCTTTCTGAAGCTATTGGAGATCATGAGGTATACCTCAGAGGCTACCAACTATTCAGAAGAGACAGGAAAAGCCGAGGAGGAGGGGTCAATGTCTATGTTAGCTACAACCTACCCGCGGTCCCTGAGCAAAATCCAACAACAACAGCGGAAGTGCAATTCTTATCCTTAACTATCTCCACTAAAAATGCCAGGCCGCTGCCGTTTGCAGTTCTATATCGTCCCCGAAACCAGATTTCCGAACAGGATAGCCCTCTAATAAGGGAACTGAACAAGACCTGCTCGAACAGAGACGTCCTTATTGTCGGGGACTTTAATGCCCCCAATATCGATTGGCAAGCTTGGACGGTTTTGGGTCCACCGAACACATTCGGACAACATTTGCTTGAATTGGCAGCAGAAAAACAACTTTTCCAGAGTGTCACTCTCGGGACACGTGTAAGAGAAGGGCAACGTTCAAATTGCCTCGACCTGGTGCACACTCGAGATTAGGAGAGTGTGCTGGATATACAAGATCTCCCGCCAATTGGTGCTAATGATCATATTGTGATGCTCTTCGAGTATTTCATGTTCCCCCAACCTAATTCACCTGAACAATTACAAACAAATATTTGGAAGGGCGATTTTTCTAGCATGCGAACGCAAGTTTCAGCAATACCGTGGACATTCACATTGCGAGGAACAGTTAACGACTACAGGAGCAAGTTCAGCTCACTGGTAAGAAGAATCGTTAATCTAAACTGTCCACTCAGACGAAAGAAAGCAAGCAACCGTCCGCCATGGATAAACCGGGAACTGCAAAACGCGTTTAAGAGGAGAAATAAGGTGTGGAGACGGTATCGACAAACAGAGAGTCCTGAACACCTGAAGGAATACAAGCGACAGCGGAATGTGTGTAACCTCGAGGCTAATAAACTTCTAAAATCCTCTATAGTTACGTACGTAATGGACAGAGCGGTCGCGACCCGATTCCAGCGCTAAGATCCCAAAACGGAGTAATTGAGACAGATGACCACCTGAAAGCAACAGCCCTCTCCAATTTTTTTCAGTCGGTATTCACTCATGACACAAACCATCCTGCCATGCCTTACGTAGACCAACGACAAAATCCTCCCTGTCCCGTATTGGAAGGCAATCTTTTCTTCTTACCCACGTTGATAAGGACCGAACTACGCCGGCTGAAACCTGTCAAATCACCTGTACAGATGGAATTCATCCACTTTTCCTCCGAGAATTAGCTGATGTACTCTGTGAGCCGGTGTCCATGATATTTCGGAAGCCCATGGAAGAAGGCGAACTGCCGGAGGAATGGAAAACGGCCCATATTTCTCCAATCTATAAAGGAGGATCCAGGCTGGAGCCCGAAAATTAACGTCCTATTAACTTAACCTGCATTCTCTGCAAGGTAATGGAACGACTCATTAAAGGGCATTTTATGTTGTATCTGGAGCAGAGGGACCTGGTATGGGCTGCTCAGCACGGATTTCGTCGCAGTCACTCCTGTCTTACAAGCAGTCTTTACTCTCAGGAAAAGTGGACAAGAGCCATAGACCAGGGCCGTCCAGTGGACGTCATCTTCTTTGACTTTAAGAAGGCGTTTGATAGCGTTCCTCATGGACGACTGCTACAGATGCTTTGAGAGTGTGGAATACAGGGTAATATTTTTAAGTGAATTAAAAGTTTCCTGTCATACAGGCTCCAAAAAGTGATCGATCGTACCACTGCATCCGATAGGATGCCCGTAAAAAGCGGCGTTCCTCAGGGCTCAGTCTTGGGTCCTCTCCTCTTCCCTATCCATATAAATGACTGTCCTGCAGACCTTGAATGCGATGGCACCATGTTTTCAGATGATATAAAGATCTGGAAAAAAAATCAGCTGTGTTGACGACGGGCAGAAGCTACAGGAAGATGTTAATAAGCTGGCTGCGTGGTCCAGCAAGTGGCTTCTAGCGTTTAACGTATCCAAATGTGCAGTCTTGCGACTAGAATCTGGCCGGAGGCGCTTCCCAAAACATCAGTACACCATAAATGAGGTTCCAATAAAAGAAGTAGACACGCAGAAAGACCTGGGTGTCTGGACATGCTCAAACTTGCTGCCCTCTCAGCACTGCAGCCATCATCATGCACTGGATTAGGCGTGCCTTCAAAATCTTTCCTCCAGAACTCTTCTCACAGATATTCGGCACGTTCGTCAGACCGCACTTGGAATACGGAATGCCATCATAGATGCTCTGGATGAAGAAAGACAGTGATGCCATAGAGCAGGTGTAACGACGGGCCACAAAACTGGTGGACGGTCTCAGGACTCTGTCCTACCCAAAAAGACTGATCCAGTTAAATTTGTTCCCCCTATCCTATAGATGAATGAGATGTGACCTGTTATGGGCACTCCGCATTATCCACGGGCATGAATGTTCGCTAAAAACTGAAGACTTCTTTGAATTCACGACCACGAGTCACCTGCGCGGTCACCCGTACAAATTCAAGCGGGAGCGTACACGCCTAGGCCATCGGAAGTTTTCCTTCAGTCAGCGTGTTGTTCAACCGTGCAACTCACTCCCAAGTGAAGTAGTAACATCTGATACAATGGCTGTATTCAAAAGCCAGCTGGATCGTTTGATCTTTGATAAACGACGACTCTCACTACAGGACTATCTGTGGCCAGCCATAACTTTCATTACTTGATGTCATCCCTACTTAACACATCCCTGACTTTTAATGAAATGTTCCCTCTCAAACTATGCAAATGACTGCACTTTATGCTGATTGTTTATAACGGCACTTAAAATTTCATATGTACACCGCCTGCCGCACACTTCGCAGTCCCGCACTGTGAAAACGTTTTCCGTGAACAAACCTGTTACTGACAAAATTGCAGTAAGCTGCGCATTTAACATTTATATTTTATGTACCGTTTTGAATAGGGTCATCATGGGCACTGCCTATTACCCTAAAATACACCATTATTAATATTATTATAATTGTTAAACCGCCAGCTGCGTGTGTTACATAGAAGTGCAGACTTCCCGTAGCACCAGGAAGTCTTAAGTGGGCAATAAAGCCTACGCGACAATTAGAGGGTTGTTACCGGCCTCATCCACAGTGTCCTTCAGAGCAGGATGAAAGCAGACACGGTGACATGCTGGTGCATTAGTTTATAATGAGTGTTGGCATGCGCGGCATCTACCACATCCTTTCCTCCTCCTCCTCCTCCTCCTCATCCTCCTCCTCTTCCCCGCTCCATAAGAAGGTGTAGCTGTCTGCCACCTCCTCCATCCACCATCCTCCCATCGAAACATCTGGAACAACTCTCGCATAGGCTGAGTTACTCTTCTTATCTTATTCGTTGAATGCATCATATTTCGAACGTACTCGATAAAGTCATAGAACTAAACAGCTGCTTCTTCTATTTGCTCGACGATCCTGTTTACGACGAAGATATTCATTTTATCCGTTGACTCTCAACGACCAGAACAAGGCCAAAGGCTTTCCGTTTAGCATCTAAGGCAAAAATCTCACCTGCTCGTTTTTTTATTGTTGGATATACTAAAGTAGCACAAAATGACGAACTCTGTAGTAGTAGAACATGATACTCACTGTCGAGTCGAACCCGCGACCACACTAGTGGTAGACAGCGACGCAGACCACTGCGCCACCGCCGCACGCCCATGCGGTCGCTCTAAAAGCCTTACAAATTATTTACGACCGACACATGCGGAAACCTCCTGCAGCGGTTGTCAAACGCTAGCCTCAAAGTTAAATCAACTAGAGGAGGAAGTGCAAAACGTAAAGAATTTTATCCAGCAGACTTTTATGACAGAGGATAAGTTGGCAGCATCTTCGCAAAGGGTAACGAGGCGTAGAGCGCGAGACGCCCAGTATAAGCAGTATCAGACCCCGGCTATCTGTGGTGACGTGAAACCTCCAAAATCAGCAAAGAATGAGAAAAAGGCGACAGGAAAGACCATGGAGAAAGGTAGCAAAAATTCGAAGGCGAAGGTGTTAGACTCGCCAGAAAGGAAATCGAGGGCCGAGGATGAAAATGATAAAGATGGACCGACGAAAGAGGAAACCACTCCCCAGACAGTATGCGCACCTCCTGAGCCTAGTTTGAGGGGAGCGTCGACCAACACATGACCGAATAAAAATGAACCCAGAGTGGGAGTGGAAGTAAATTCTCTTACGAATATTCCTGCAACGAGCGTCGAAGCCCAACTTGGGGAAGCCTCATCATCGGTCAGACCAATTATCTAACGGAATTCGTCGAATGGAGTTGTTGTGGACAGATCAAAATGCATAGTCGTCCATGGACTTCGTGAATCAACCAACGAGAACCCAAGATGTAGGATAAATGATGATATGATGACCTTGCAAGTGTGCCTGGATAGCTTAATAAAAGAAGATGAAGCCATTAAGATTCTGAAACTTTTCCGACTAAACAGTAAAGATAGCGCGAGCTCTCAAGGGATGAAACCAAGGCCTTCAAAGATAGTTTTAGAAAGTAAACTCCAGAGGAATCTCCTACTTGAACGAACAGTAGGGGGGGGGGATCCCTGGCCGTAGGGGTCTTTTTTTCAACCGGATTACTCAGTACAAGAGAGAATAAAATGGAGGGCGCTGAAGGCGGAGCTGGCGACCTTGAAAGAACAAGGAGAGAAAGGACTAGGAATAATGAACGGAGTGATTATTCGACGACAAAGACACCTCCTGTGGAGGACGCCTGTCATACAAACGAAGGCCACACGGCCGGGCAACTAATTCGAGGCAACAACCTGCATTAAATTAAGTTCTTCTACGGAAATGTACAAAGTCTCTTGAACAAACTCGACGAACTTAGAATAATTCTGACCGAACTATGTGCTGATGTTATTGCATTAACTGAAACGTGGCTCCCCCAGATGTCACAGACCCCCAAATGAACTTAGATGGTTATCAAGTGCTAAGACGAGACCGAACCAAAAGGCGAGGTGGCGGATTTGCCCTATATATCAGCAATGTTAAAGAATGTGTAAATGAGCATGATCTCGAGATGCTGCAGTGTCATTTGCTGGTCCCCAAAGCCGAAAAAGTTACTATTACAGTTGTATATAGGCCTCCAAATCAACCTGCCGACGAAGATCAAGCGTTAATCACTCGACTCCGCGAGGACAGTCGAAAACAAAACATTATTACTGTAGGAGATTTCAATGCCCCGCGGATTAACTGGGACCTTATGACAATGCTATTAGACATGGCATTTGATGAATTTCTGTTTCAACATGTACGAACTCTGATTCGGATACGTGAAGGTTAGAGAGCTAGTTGCCTAGACCTTGTGTTTACCAAGAACGAGGGAAGCGTTGATGAAATGAATGTAGACCCGCCCCTAGGTTCCTGTGATCACATGACATTAATGTGGGAGTCGACACTCGTAGCTGTCCCCGAACGAAGCTCAAAGTCGTTAAGAAATGTCTGGCGGGGTAATTTTGAGGCAATGAAATTAGAGATTGGACACACACTATGGACGGAAGCATTACGAGGAGACGTCAACGAATGCTGGAAGACCTTCGAGTCAACTATGAGAGACCTGATTGAACGATACTGTCCCCTCAAGAACCATCCAACCGGAAACAAACCGAAATGGTTGACAACATCGGTTAAGAAGGAAATATCAAAAAAACGCAAGCTGTGGAAAATCTTATTACAAACGGAGAACCCAGAAAAACTTCAGGAATTCAGACAACAACGAACCTTATGCAAAAGACTCATCCGTGAAGTACGAGCTTCTTATGAACTGAAGCTCCTAGAAGAGGTGCAGCAAAAACCTAAAGCGTTCTATGCATATATCAGGAGCAATAAAAAAAACCGAGACCATCTGGCAACCTTAGAGGACAAAAATAACCGAATTGTGATCGATGGCTTTCAAAAAGCCTAGCGTCGTTCCGAGTTTTTCCAAAGTGTCTACACCACGGAACCACCCCTCCAGTCCTGTTCTCTTCCACTACCCGCCAACCAACTAAATATAAGCACAGTATTTTTTACTCCGCAGTTATTTTTAGCAGAGCTAAATAAGCTGGATCCGGCCAAGTCACCGGAACCAGATGAGATCTCAGGTGTACTCCTGCGTCAGCTAGCCGAAGAATTAGTAGAGCCACTTTCTATAATCTTCCAAAAATCGCTGGAAGCTGGCAAACTACCTGACACATGGAAGTTGGCAAACGTCGTACCTATCCACAAGGGAGGATCACGGCTATGTCACACCAACTACCGGCCGGTTAGTTTGACATGCATTTGCTGTAAACTGATGGAAAAATTATTTGAAAAATCTATAACATCGCTCGATACTTTCCGCTGTCACATCGCCTTAGTTCAATATGGCTTCTGCGAAAAGAGGTCGTGCCTCACAAACCTGCTTTCGTCATTCGAACACTGGTCAAAGGCCATGGATGAAGGACACCCAGTTGATGTCATTTACTTTGACTTCAGCAAGGCTTTCGATTGCGTCCCACATAAGCGCCTCATTCAAAAGTTGTCAGAAGTAGAGATAAGAGGAAATCTTCTGAACTGGATTCAAGATTTCCTAAACGGACGGCGACAAAAAGTCACTGCGGGCGGCTACTGCTCAGAATGGGCACCTGTTACGAGTGGAGTCCCACAGGGGTCCGTTCTTGGGCTGGTCCTATTCATTATCTATGTAAATGACCTAGTGCGGGAAGTGAAATCGGAAATAGCGCTCTTTTCAGACGATCTTAAACTTTGGAGAGCGATAAAAGATGAAATTGACGTCAAGATACTACAAGAGGACGTAGACAATTTGCACGCATGGAGCGAGAAATGGTGCATGAAATTCAACGTCAAAAAATGTGCAGTAATGCACGTAGTAGAACACGAAGAACAAATGCACCCCCACAACAGTATCTTCTGGACAATCAACCACTTAAAACCGTAGATGTGCAAAAAGATCTCGGTGTGTTCATTAAAGACGATCGAAGCGTCACCACGCAGTGTTCTAAACTCGCTGCAGGGGCAATGTCCGTTATGAGCGCGATACGCAGAACGTTTATACACTTGAATAAAGATGTCTTTGCCAAAGTATACGGGAGATTTGTGCGGCCGCACCTGGAATATGCGGTACAGGCTTGGCGGCCGTGGCTTCGAAAGGATATAGATATCCTTGAAGGTGTACAACGGCGTGCTACAAAGGTTGCTCATGGCCTCAAAAACTTCCCGTACGAGCAACGCCTGACGGCCTTGAACCTCTATCCCCTCCAATACAGGCAGGGCAGAGGTGACCTCATAGCAACGTTCCAGTTGGTAAAATGACTTAATATGGATGTCTACTGGGAAACGCTTTTTGAAATGGCACCCAAGTCCAATCTCAGACGACATGATTACCAGCTTAAAAGGGAACTGTGCCACGCAAATCAACGCTCCTTCTTTATCTCACAGAGGGTCCTTCGCCAATGGAACTCTTTGCCGGAGTTTGTTGTTAATTCCCCTACCGTGTTCAAGAGACAACTGGATGCTTGCCTGCTGAAAGGCAACCCGAACTGCCGAAGCCTGATCTAACGGATTACTGAAATGACTATAAATATACTATTAACAAGATTTCAACGGATCATATTTTGTGCGCCAAACATGGTCTATATTGAAATTTTCACAGTCCGAATGTGGTGAACAAAATTTTTCGCAAATATTTAGCGAATTTAATACCCCTTTCGCCCTTATGTTACACTATTAGATTTATGAATTCTCCTTTCTAAAATACAAGCAGAAGCTTTGCAATTTAACTATTTTCCCTTATATCTGTACCTAAAGGATGAAGTTTTCAGGGTTTCTGAAGTTTACTCCAAATATACTGACTGATACTGACTGAAAATTCGAAAGTCGTAACCGATGGTGTCCACCGCGTACTCCACAGCATGGTGGGAACAGGCACGCTGATTTGCGCACAATTAGGTTTATAGTGGCAGAAGACTTGCGCTGCATCT
Organism: Spirometra erinaceieuropaei; assembly: GCA_902702965.1. Lineage (NCBI taxonomy): Eukaryota > Metazoa > Platyhelminthes > Cestoda > Diphyllobothriidea > Diphyllobothriidae > Spirometra > Spirometra erinaceieuropaei. The sequence continues at coordinate 96,641 of CACRXP010001259.1, forward strand.
ACCGCACGCGCTCCTCCTCCTCCTCCTCGTCTTCTTCCTTCCTTCCCCTTCTTCCTTCATCCGTCCCAGTCGGCTCTGATTCCATTAGATGGGATTGCCATAAATGCAACACTAAGGGATAGGCACTGCAGCTTCACTGTAAGTCCGTCATTCCCCCCACACACACACACACCCGCACAGGGTCGACTGGGTGTTATGATTTGCCCTGTAGGTTGGCAACCTTCCAAACCACAGCCTGCATTTTTCATATCTGTCCTCGGTGCTGGTCTGGTGCATCCACCACCTGACACCATTTAGGGGAATACACACATACACGCACACATTATGCTCAAAAATATCATGACCCCTCTGTTCCATCCTCGTACTTATGCTCAAATGAATAAGCCTTCCCATCGGACGACTCTTAGCCTTCCATATTTAGACTAGGTCACCCTCTCGTTATCGCTGCAGATCGCCTACAGGCTAGAACTCCAGTCAAAATCCAGCAAGGTAATTTAACAACAGGTCCCTTACTTGCATACCTATGGACTACAAACCCAGACTTCTACTGAAATCACATCGCGTTGGAGCTCCACTCCGTACCCCCTGGTCCACACACAAATAACCAGGATTTTGACCACAAAACAATGGGGTGGCGTCAGTGGTCCAGTTGAGCGACGAATGCCGACAACAGGGTCCGCCAGCGCACCCCGCAAATGTTGGCATTTGTTATTGCGCACAGATAACGCCTGCCAGAGTCCGATGTGGCCCCCTTGTTCTTCCAGCGCATCTAACACGTGGCCCGTTTAGAGGGCATACAAACACACACACACACACACACCCGCACAGGGTCGACTGGGTGTTATGATTTGCCCTGTAGGTTGTCAACCTTCCAAACCACAGCCTGCGTTTTTCATATCTGTCCCCGGTGCAGGTCTGGTGCATCCACCACCTGACACCATTTAGGGGCATACACACATACACGCACACATTATGCTCAAAAATGTCATGACCCCTCTGTTCCATCCTCTTACTTATGCTCCATTTAATCCGCCTTCTCATCGGACGACTCTCAATCTTCTATATTTGGACTAGGCTACTCTCACCTTATCACTGCCAATCGCCTTCACATACGAACCTCGGTCAAAATCCAGCAAGGTATTTTAACATCAGGCCCCTTACTTGCATACCCATGGACTACAAATCCAGACATCTACTGAAATCACATCGCTTTGTGATGCAATATACTTCCTTCGGTTTCGTTCTGACTTTTCAGCGAATGAGCCTTTGCTACAATTTCCGCCTTCTGACAGAACTCTACCCCCCCACGAAACAGTTATTCCTGTAATACCTCTAGAATCAGCATCAAACACTTCTGCCAACAGTACACAAACCCGGAGGTCGTATGACCATGAAGGTGGAAACTAGCCTCATTTTTACCGTGGCATATCTTCACTCCACTCACCAGAAACTGTAAAACCTGGAGGTCGTATGAACATTAGGGGTGGAAACAGGCTTGAATTACACCTAAGCATAGCTGCACTCCACCCTCCAGAAAGTACAAAACCTGAAGGTCGTATGACTATTAAGGGTGGCAACGGACCTGATTTACATCTAAAGATAGCGCCACTCCCCATCTCTGGCGTCAGCATTGAACACAGACAGACGACCACAACATCACCCTCGTCTCAATGCACACACCACTATGACTGCTTACGACCAGAAGCCTATTCGGTCTTCGTTAGGTATGACATAACCCTACTGATGTTCATATGGAAGAATACAGTGAGTCTGTGAGGTTTGCAGAAGATGGGATGGCGTAGTAGACAATGGTGATAGACGGAGTCCACATGTGTGTCTTTCGGATTTGACTGTCATCATTGGTTGTGTTTGTAGAGTAGCATTAGTAGTGATACAGGGCAGTGTCAAGTCAGGCCAGTGTCGATCGGGTAAATTGATCGGTCATGAAATATGTTTTGCATAGGAATTTATACAGCTGGATGAGAGACAGGAGATTGAGCAAACACTGCCTTCGCCATACGCGCCTCCGAGGGGATCATTAGGTGCTCATGCGACATTGCCGCGCAAATCAGTTCTCCCCCCCTCCCCCCCACTGCAGGATGCTACAGCCGATAGCATGGATGAATCCAAATCCATGTGTCGAAATCGCCAAACACGAAGTGAATATCGGTCACAAGACTTCGAGTGCACCATGCCTACGGAAGTGTTGATTTTGATAATGGCAACGTCGTTCACACTGGAAGTGCTGGCATATGAATAACGCCAGTGAACTGAATTGCATGCAGGCCGCCACCATCACATTTGGTACGATGTGTGGTATCTGACTGGCCTTCCAAAGTAAAGCCAATGGTTGTACCGTTGGTGCACGGTGGACGCGCCTCCCAACGACGGCAATAAACTTGATGGGCTTGTGGGTAGCAGTTGTTACCTACTGGGGCGACAGACCAGATCCACTTATCAACTGGGCTGCGTGCTTCGGCAGTTAAGTCAACTGTACCACACGCCCCACAGGCTGCAATTCAGAATATTTGGTCAGTTGACAGACGGGTTGGTAGAAGACGGACAGTCCATTTGGCTAGTGGTTGGAGCAATTTATTCCCTCAGAAGTTTGCAGACCAAATGTGCACTTTGCAACCAACGAAAATCCACAACGTCTCTCAACACGCAGAGTTTATAATCAAAACCGAATGCAAGCTCTTTTATTTAATGAGTTCAAAATCCAAGTCGCAATTGGATAGGCAGGGTAGTTTTAGTTCCAGATGCATAATTGAGATATGTCTGTGCGCATTACATCCATATGCCGAAAACATGTCTCAGTGCGCGTCGCTCTACGTCACAATCTGCGGCCTCGCAGGCAAATGCAGACTGCATAGCAACGAAAACTAGCAGGCGGAGTAACTAGCCAGGCGGGAGCGTAGATGGGAGCCCTGCCAATAGAATCGAAGAGACTAGTTCCAGGACGTATTCGTGAAGCAGGAGACACGATCGCTTGGACAAGAGCTTTATTCGTCTGACGTTTCGGATTCCTGCTCGAATCCATCATCAGAAACAACGACAGACACGGGTGGGATGCAGTCGCACTGCTACCGCATTCCCATGAAAATTTACGGCCTCCCACCCTCTCCCCCTTCATCAAGGACTGTTACACTTGGTGTGATAACTGTTTGAAGGCCGACATTCGCGTCGTTAATTGCTGCAATCTCATCACGTGCGTTTGATGTTGGTGCGATGATTGTTCGACCATCTCTGACCCACCGACCATGGCGTCGGGAAGAGTGTTCACCTGTGCTCTGCACGCGTGGCTAATTACTCCGGCTAGACGAAGTCTCAGTACCGAGTATGGAAGGGGAAGGTCGTTGCACTTGTTAATACACCGGGAGTCAGTGAGCCATGACACAAGCAGGTCGCAGCTCATGCGGTTGTCATCTCTAGCGAGAGTTTCAGCCTACATCTACGGTTTCAAGTAGTTGATTGTCCAGGAGGTTCTGTCGTGAGGGTGCATTTGTGCTTCGCCTTGCTGATACTATGTGTACCACAGCACATTTTGACGCTGAATTGCTTGCACCATTTCTCACTGCATGCGTGCAAATTCCGTACGTCAGCTTGTAGAATCTTGACGTCTTTTTCATCTGTTATCTCCCTCCGAATTTGAAGATCGTCTGCAAAGAGCACTATGTCCGAGGTCACTTCCCGTACTAGATCATTTACATAGATAATGCATAGGAGCGGCTCAAGAACTGACCCCTGTGTGGACTCCAATTCTATCAGATGCCCATTCTCAACAGTAGCCACGCGTAGTGAGTTTTTGTCTACGACCCTTTAAGAAATCTTGAATCCAGTTCAGTAGATTGCCTCTTAGTCCTACATATGAGAACTTTTGAACGAGACGCTTATGTGGAACGAGATCAAATGCCTTGCTGAAGTCAAAGTACATCACATCAACTGGATGTCCTTCCTCCATAAACGTTGACCAATGTTCGAGCGACGTAAGCAGGTTTGTCAGGCAGGACCTCTTTTCATAGAAACCATGTTGAAGTGAACTGATGTGACAGCAGAATGTATCAAGTGATGTAAATGACATAGTTAACTATCTATTCCATCAGTTGGCAGCAAATGCATGTGAGACTCACTGGCCGGCAGTTGGTGGGATATAGCCGTGATCCTTCCTTGCGGATGGTTACGATGTTTGCTAAAGTCCACGTGTCAGGGCGTTTGCCAGTTTCCAGCAATTTTTTGAAGACTGTATAGAGTGATTGTGCTAATTCTTCAGCTAGTTGACATAGGAGTAGATCTGGAATCTCGTCTGGTTTAGGTGACTTGGCCAGATCCAGCTTATTTAACTCTGCAACATCTGGCGGCGGTGTAAATAATAGTGTGTTTGTAGGTGGGTGGTGGACGAGCACTGGCAGAGAAGAGGACTGGAAAGGGTGGTTCCGTGGTATTAACATTTGAGAAAAATTCTAATAAAGGCTTAGCTTTCTGAAAGCCATCGCTCCCAGTTTGTTTATTTTTGTTCTTTAAGGTCGAGAGATGGTCGGATTTTTCGTATTGCTCCTGAGTTATGCATAGAATGCTTAAGGTATTTGCTGTGCCTCTTCCAAAAGCTTCAGTTCAAAAGAAGCGCGTTCATCACGGAGGAGTGTTTTGCATACACTTCGTTGTTGTCCTAATTATTGAAGGTTTTCTGGACTCCCCGTTTTTAAGAAGATTTTCCACAGCTTACACTTTTTTGGATTCCCTTCTTAACCGGATGTTGTCGGCCAAACTGTCCGACGTTGTCTGTTCACTTTCGGCTGAACGCACTTCCCAGTCTCCCTCCTTGGCCACAACATCAGTCCTTCTCTTGCCTGCTTATTGACTAGGACAGCTGGTGCTCTTAATGATTGCCTTTGGTCAGATGAAATGAGTAAAGTGACAGTAAGCTGAGCATGGACAATGTCATTGATCAGAAAATGTCTCAGAACCACACACGACAGTTCGACCATCGATTTCGATGATGTCCACCGTGTGCCCCACAGACTGCATTGTGGGAGCAAGGACGGTGACTTACGCAGGGGTTTATAGTGCCAGTAGACTTGCGTAGTGTCTACCTACACTCTCTCCTCCTCCCTCGCCTGAGCCCGGTGTCAAGACAAAGTCAAGAAGACCGGAGACGGGGGAGGCCGCAGGTGGATGGCTTGGACGGATCCTCGCCTTGGCGCTCCACTCCGCACTCCCTGGTCCACACACAAATGACCAGGATTTTGACCACAAAACAATGGGATGGTGGCAGTGGTCCAGTTGTGCGACGAATGCCGACAACAGGGTCCGCCCGCGCACCCCGCAAATGTTGGCATTTGTTATTGCGCACAGATAACGCTTGCCAGAGGCTGATGTGGCCCCCGTGTTGGTCCAGCGCATCTAGCACGTGGCCCGTATAGAAGGCACTGAATCATACACACACACATAGACACACACACACACACACAATGACAGTTCGACCATCGATTTCGATGATGTCCACCGTTAGCCCCACAGCAGGTTGGAGTAGGGACGGTGACTTGCGCAGGGGGTTTATAGTGTCAGTAGACTAGCGCTGCATCTACCTACACTCTCTCCTCCTCCACCGCCTGGGCCCGGTGTCAAGACAGAGTCAAGAATACCGGAGACGAGGGAGACCGCAGGTGGATGGCTTGGACGGATCCTCATCTTGGAGTTCCACCACGCCCCCTGGTCCACACAACATATAACCTGGATTTCAACCAACACAAGAGCGATTTGGAGGCTGGCACGGCCGAAACCGCACCTGGGCGTGCCGCCAACGCCTGGCTCGGATCCCACACTGTGATGGGAGTGCCATAATGGCCACACTAAAAAGGAGCCATTGCAGCCTGACTCTCAGATCGCCTCCGGTCAAGGAGGAGGTCCAAGTTACCCCGTCAGTTGGCAACCTCCAAAGCCACGGCTTTTAGGGCACCGTGATAGCTTCAAGCGCGTCAGATTGTTTTTAGAGAGAAGAAAGTGCGCTGAGTCGTCGACCTTTACTCTCCCTTCCCATTCCCACACCCCAGCCGCCCACACGCACACACACACACACACGACAGTTCGTCCGTCGATTTCGACGATGGCCACCGTGTGCCCCACAGTCTGCATTGTGGGAGCAGGGACGGTGACTTACGCAGGGGTTTATGGTGCCAGTAGACTTGCGTAGCATCTACCTACACTCTCTCCTCCTCCCCCGCCTGGGCCCGGTGTCAAGACAGAGTCAAGAAGACCGGAGACGAGGAAGGCCGCAGGTGGATGGCTCGGACGGATCCTCGCCTTGGCGTTCAACCTCGCCCCCTGGTCCACACAACAATAACCAGGATTTCAACCAACACAACAGAGATTTGGAGGCTGGCACGGCCGAAGCCGCACCTAGGCGTGCCGCCAACGCCTGGCTCGGATCCCACGCTGTGGTGGGAATGCCATAAAGGCCACATTAAAAAGGAGCCATTGCAGCCTGACTCTCAGACCGCCTCCAGTGAAGGAGGAGGTCCAAGGTACCCCGTCAGTTGGCAACCTTCCAAGCCACGGCTTTTAGCGCACCGTGATAGCTTCAAGCGCGTCAGATTGTTTATAGTGAGGAGAAAGTGCGCTGAGTCGTCGACCTCACTCTCCCTTCCCATTCCCACACCCCAGCCACTGTCCGAACCGGTCAGTAGACTGGAGTGGGGAATGGGCGCGGTGGCTGACATGGTCGACTGACCATGCCTGCGCGCGCCACAGCACGACCTGGCCCCCCATACACACAAACACCAGGATTTCACACAACGGGGGTTGAACGGCATGTCTCTTACTTGCGTGAGAGTGCCGTGGAAGGTGCTGTTGCAGCCCGTCCCCAGCCCACCAGTCCGCCACTACACACAACACACACACACAACGTGACGAACTGCGTGAACCGAGAGCGGGCCTCAATCAGCAACCATCCTATCCACGACGCTTGACGTGTCGGGATAGTCTCGAACACAAGTCACCCGTGCAGCCAAAGCCGCATGGGGACCGAGTCGAGATGCATACATCCCACTTGCGTGGGAGGCGGCAGTTGAGTGCATGAGGTGTGTGGGGGTTGATGTCTGGTGGGGTGATGGTGATAGGAGGTAGGGGGTGAGGGAATGTGTGGTGTGACCAGCGGTTGTCTACCGTAGGTCGTCGTGCATGCGCATGTGGTCGAATAGACCCATGCGATGCGTGAAGGTGCGAGTGCAGTGTGGGCAGTGGAGGCGAGTGCGGTGGGTGTAGGTTGGTGCTCCAGGTACGGGTTCGCCAGTCTCTGTGCGATGGATTCGCAAGTGACCCACCAGGCCGATGCGTGAGGTGAAGGTGCGTGGACAATGTGGGCATGAGAGGTCAGCCGTGTCGGTGTCAGCTGTAGAGGAAGCAGTGGTGTTGGTGGTGGTGGTCGGCGCGTGCGACGGTGGAGCGAGGATGGGTCGGGGCTTGGTGGATGTGTTGGATGTCGTGGCTGTATCGGAATTGTGGTCAATTCCGCTCTCGTGGATGCGCATGTGGCCAAATAGACCCATGCGATGCGTGAAGGTGCGAGGGCAGTGTGGGTAGTGTAGGCGAGTGCGGTGGGTGTAGGTTGGTGCTCCAGGCACTGGTTCGCCAGTCTCTGTGCGATGGATTCGCAAGTGACCCACCAGGCCGATGCGTGAAGTGAAGGTACGATCGCAGTGAGGGCAGATGTAGTCCCGGCCCTCACGTCTGATGATGGAGGTTGCAGGGGTTGTGCCTGTTGTTGTGTCAGGTTCGGCTGTGGTGAAGTAGTGGGCGACTGACGCCGAAGCGGCCGTCGTTGTGGCAGTGATGGAGGAAGAGGAGGAGGAAGGGGAGGAGAGGGAGGTGGTAAGGTCGGTGGCGTCGATGTCGGTTGGGGAGTGGTTAGTGGGTGCACAAGGTGGTGGATTGGGAGTGGGGCTCGGCGGGTAGGGTGTGTCAAGGCTGCGGTCAATTCCGCTCTCGTGGATGCGCATGTGGCCGAATAGACCCATGCGATGAGTGAAGGTGCGAGGGCAGTGTGGGCAGTGGAGGCGAGTGCGGTGGGTGTAGGTTGGTGCTCCAGGCACTGGTTCACCAGCCTCTGTGCGATGGATTCGTAAGTGACCGACCAGGCCGATGCGAGAGGTGAAGTTGCGGTCGCAGTGAGGGCAGGTGTAGTCCTGATCCTCATCACTGGAATCTGGAGGGGTGGGGGTGGTTGTGGTTGTTGTGTCGTGGTTGGCGATGTGTGAGACAGCAGTCTGAACGGCCACCACTGGGCCAGTGGAGGATAAGGAGGAGGATGGAAGTGGTGGTGCAGAAGGAGTGTCAGAGTTAGTTGGCGGCAGAGAGGACGAGGAAGAGGCGGGCGGGGGGACGATGGCTGGAGCAGTTCGAGAGGTGCAGTTGGTTCGGAGATGTCCAACAAGTCCGATTCGTGCCCGGAATGTCCGTTGACATCGAGGACACGTAGAAAGAGGTTGTGCGGCGGCTTTGCGGACTGGGCGAAGTTGTGATTTGCGGGCTTCGCGTTTCACTTTGGCGGCGGCGATGCGGTTGGCTTCGTAGATAGCA
>CACRXP010001260.1:16975-28233 GCA_902702965.1 Spirometra erinaceieuropaei
AGCACTGTACATAAATAGGGTCATCAAGGGCTCTGCCTGTAACCCTTCAATATACATATACATACATATCTGATATTTCCTTCATTCTGAAGCACTTCTGTGAGGGGGGTCTTTAACACCCCGTACACTTTTCTTCGATCAAACTGCCATCCATTACAGTTACCGGACTTGTTTCACGCATTTGACCAGATGAACTAGTAACGGGATATCCAACACTGAAGGCATTCTGGAAAGTTTTGATGCTTAATCCGTTATCCTTTATTGTTGTTCTGCTGCTAGACGGTGATATAGAACACCGACTCTCGCTTTATCACCTAGGTGCGCGGACTTGAGCCCAGCTCGTGAGCAATATTTTGCATAACTTCTGAATGTCAGTAAATTTTCTGTCCTATGTTTTTTGACATCCGTCGGGGCGATTGTGTCCGAGTGGTTTGAATTCCACTGGACGGATCGTGAACAGCCATGTTTCCCACGCGCTTGTGAACTCTATGAGGTCACAGTTAATTTATAAACTTTTTTAAATAAATGGATGAAGCAGCAATAACTTTCAGCAATCAGGCTTTTATACAGAATATAACGACTCAGCCCTTCTTATAATGCCTTCTTCCTCTATCAAAGGAAGATTTAAAAAGCAAGCTGTCGGCGTGAATTGTGGCAGCTAGTAAACGTTGAAGCTTGTGCTTCTCGCAGGGGTAACCTGCATGACAGTCCCAGAACAGTTATATGCAGTTATCTTTTATATATAGGAAAATTTGCAGGGATCTCCGATAAGTATTCCGCACTGTGGAGGGAGTGAACTGCAGCCTGGCCGTTGAGGCCCTTTTACATTTGCTGTCATAACCAACCGCCGAGGTCACCCATTAAGACTGCGTTCGACAGGCATAGATGAATATGCGCAAGCCTTTCTTCTCTGTCAGAAAGGAATGCCCTCTCCGCGAATATTATAATATCACCACCGATAGAAAACTTTAAACCGAACTATTGCCGATTTATGTTCAAAAATGAACCAGAGCGACGAGAAAGTAGACTTGATCCTACTCTTATGACACCGTTTGAACTCCTTCAGTCTACATGGTTTCTCTGTAAACTTCGCCCAATGTTAAGTTGCGAAATGGCTACTGAAGGGCTTGCACTTATTTTGCTCAGTAAACCGAACTAAACGGAAAATTTATATAAATATCGTCGGTTTGAAATTCGTTCAGCATAAAAAGTATGCCTATCATCTTATTTCAATATCCAATTACCTCTTCTAACTCACCGAAATGTGTAAATTAGTGTCCATCCGCAAACTGTTCGAAGGCCTATTATACTGCTTCAGCTACTTTCATCCCTGCCATCACTGCTGTCTGAGAGGTATATTCTGAAAAATTTGATAGAAGGAAAATCGTAACAGAGCCCCCAGGACAGAATTTCGTTTGAATGAGTGGAGACCGGAGAGGAAATCGTGGTTGGTTCGTAAGATGGACAGGGACTATTGCTTGTGCTGTGGCGTCAGATTGTTGTCTCGGAAATAATTGCATAACCCTCGTAATCAAACTACTGATTCGGATTATTACACTTGTGTCTCAGTCGACAGGGGGTAAACAGTTCGTTCTTTGGTTGACATACTTTTATTCTCGCATTTATTTTAAGCGATAGAGGCGCTGTGTGAGTTATGAAACCGACGCGTTTCGAAATGACTGAAGAAAACCAGAGTGGCGCAACCAAGGGTAAGGACTCTGTGAATTATCATCTCCCAAACCAAGTATTCACGGGTGTTAGAGAATAACTAATTACTAAGCCGGGGTCAACGGTCAATGGGAAGCGTATGCAGTGTTTAACAACCTTATAGTACTCCTTTCCGCGATCGGGCCAATGGAACGAACATGTCCGGCTGAACGCCTAGTCCAAAAGGAAAAAATGAAGACAATGAATAAAAGATCCAGTTTACGAAGGCTAACCTGCAGTCAAATCGTGCTGAAAGTTTTACTGTAAAAGACCTAAAGCATGAGAGTATCGTCCTCGTGACACAAGGGCAGGGAGAGACGGAGGTCGGAGCCGACACGTCCAGGTTCTTCTCACGGCTAGTTATCGGCCGTATTTGTAGGGCCTCGCCAGTCGACGAAGTCAGAAGACTGGATTTTACCGTTGTGATTGATCGGGGGGCGATTTGGAAAGGAAATCGAACAGAATTAAGTCCTTTGTGTGCAGTATCGCTTCCTAGGATCTCCCATCAGAAATGTTAATTTTTTCGATTTTTCAGTTCATGCATCAAGCTCACAGAATGCTCTCTATCGACGCTCTTGGCAGAACCTTCCCTATTCGCCATATACTAGTAGTCTGGTTGCATTTCCCCTGCCCCCTCCTCAGCTGGACTCAGCAGACTGTAACTGACCGCATCTGGGTTCCTATCGCCCGAGACGGGTTCTCAATTCGCCGCTTTGACATGAATGGCCTCATCTGGCATATAAATTCCGCCTTGATGATGCCCGTTTCGAACTTTTTACTCCATACTGCATGCACGCCAGTCCTGCCTGACACACCTACTTACCCCTTCATTAAATCCGTTATAGACTGCCACATACAGACCGGACCCGCCTGCTTTTATTCGATTTGGAGAGAGTTTTTTCTCCTATAGCGTTAATCCAGTCATATTCATTTTGTTTATATGTTAGGAGTTCTTTTCCACTGCTCGCTCATCATTCTTCGTAACATGCTACTTATTCAACAACTATGAATTATTCAGAATTAATTATTGTATAGATTCGGCATACCTGTTCTAAAATTCTACAATTCATGTAAAAGTTATTCTTACTTGCTATGAATGGATCCCGCGGATCTTTAATAAAAATTATTACTATCAATATTCCAAGTAATTTAAGTCCATGCACATTTTTATGCTTAATATTCGTAAAAGTAAACCAATTTATGACAAACAATAGACTATATTTCAACTCAGCACTTTGCGTAGTCATGATCCGCTATCCTTGAAAACAGCCTTCCCATATAAATAACTCCCGTATAAATAGTGAGTTAAATAGTGCCCACGCAAATGCAGGAGCTAGGGTATAATATCCGGAGTACCTGACAGTTTAGCTTCATCTAGATTTGCGTCATTGGAAGGCGAGTGACGTTGGTCGCCGATGGAGATAACCGCAGGCATGTTCACCACTGAGCCTTCGTTCATGAAGTTCGTATCCACTTGAACACGCAGATTAAAAACAGGCAGCATTAAAATCAACTCCTCAACGACTGAATGTTTGTTAAAGAAAGAGGTGTAAAGAAGAGAGCTAATCACAAGTTACTCAGCTGGGGAAGGGAAGGAAACAAAGAAAACCAGAAATAGAAGGCAAGCCTCCCTCCAGTACGTTTTCTCTGCCGGTCGAGGGGTTGGCCGCACAATTATTCTGTTAGGGTGTCCGGCTTGTGCTCCGACACCCTCGCTTTAAAGGAGCCGAATGTCACTCAGGGAGACGCTACTAAAAAGTTAAAACGATCCTAATTAAAAATGCTTGTTCTTCACAAGAGCCACGTAGGCTGGCGACAGGCCACCTACAACAAACGCGGATAAATCTGACAGAGCGCAAACCCAACAGGCCTAAACGCAAATGGGCTAACACAAAGTTGTTTTGTTAAAGCAAACAAATGGCAGAACGTAGCATGCTAAAAAAAGCAAAGAAATGTGATGATCACAATGAAAAAGCGATAGAAAATCACGTTTTATTAATAACCGACCATTTGTCCTGGAGTCCACTAGTTAATCTGGTCAAATGACAGGTCCGTCCGTACCGCCAAATCTTATAGGGCGACGTTTTCTGACGGTTTACTAGAGGCCAAAAGCCATGAAAAAGCTAAAGTTTGGGTGAGCTGCTCGAAATCTCCAGAACTGGTATGTATATTCTAACAAACCTTCTGACATTGTCTCGCCCTGAAAAGCGGCTCTCCGCAGCTATTATATATGCGTTTTCACATTAAATGCTCAAAACGTGCACGCAGCATCAGTGCTTATTTTAGCACTACAGTGCGCGTGTTAGGGGGTAGTAAACAAACCGGCTTTTTGCGAACGAAAACTTATCCCGTGAAACTCGAGAAATCCACCCATCTTAAAAATTCTAGTTGTTTAGACGCCCTCGGCTGGCAAAAATTTGTGCTTGTGGTCCACTTTAAAGAAAGTTGCCGTAATTATGTCCATTTTTCTGTGAACCACATCAAAAAACGTGTAGATACATCTTACCTTGTTATAGTAGCTGGTTGCCTAAGAATGCACATACCTTTAATATTTCTTACTTCGCCAGGTTGCTTTATGGCAGCCCCGGGTCTTTCATTGACTGGGAGTGTCACCCAAACATAATTACGCAAATATAATCTCAAGAAGAGTCGTTGAAGGCCTTGCGGCTCGCGTGAAACTGTTCGACCAATTGCCTGATAGCCGGCGTAAACAGTCCGCAAATTGCTTCCACTATCCACTCTCCATGGCCCTTTATCGTGAATTTAACGTTCTGGACCTTCTAAGATATGCAAACGTGTGAGTTACGAAGTAGATTTAATTGATGACTTCTAATGTCCTAGTTGATATCTTCTCTTCTCTGCGATCCACGTTTAGTGAGCGGTTCTTTTTTCGGCTCGGATAGTCTTACTTTTGGATCTCTGTGCACATCAGTAGGGATATCTAAAAGTGATCAAATAGGGGATATCAGAGAGCTGTGTTGCTCCGATGTAATCTGATAGGTACCATTGCTTATTTCACCACACTCAATTTCTGAACCGCAATATATAATGTCTCTTTGTTTTGGACAGCGACATTTAAATGTCGGTAATAACCCATCATCAACGACGAGATCTCTCATATGGATGCTCTATGTAGCGTTAACGAACGAATATAAAACACCGACAAAAGACCTTAAAACACCACATAAGTATAGAACCAAATCCCGGCGTTGGTTTATCACAAGTTCACCCTAAATGCATGTCACGTCCGCTATCAAATCCCAATTTTGAGAACACCTTTACGTCGCATTAGGTGGTTTTGGGAACTCAGTACTTCGTCACAATGGGTTATGGCCATTTTAGTACTTATAACATGGCACTTGGCCAACTGTCAGCCATTAGTTTATATCCATCTTTTTGCCGATCCCCTTGTTTCTTTTTCAGGAACCTGGATCCCCTGACAGAGACTGTATCCTTTATTTTCCAATTCTTCCACTGGACTATCTACGTAGAGTTAGTTACGCATGTATACATTTATTGAAAACGGGGATTGAAGATCCTTGCACACATAACTCAGCATGCCAAGCTTCGGATTCTCGTGTTGACGTTTTACTTTAACAATTGGATAATTTTCCCAGGCGGAAACCAAGCGGACTCCAATTTATCGCAGCGCACAGCCCATCACCGATCGAGCAGTTAAGGACAAAAAGATTAGGACGAGTGTTCCAAATCAACCTCCGGTGAAATATCTTCTGACTATTTAGCTTTACTGTTGTTATATTATTGTGGTCAAAGCCACTCATATCTTGTCATCGACAGACCATGCAGGAATGTAAAACACCTGGATACTATTATTAATTCTAAGTAGGATTTTTTGAAACTCATAGATTTTGCGACGGCTTTCAACCTCCAATTTTCGCTGCATACCACCAACGGAAACATAGAAAAGCATGGGTAATCTGATTTAATCAGGATGAGTGATGTGCGGGCATAACAACCGAGAATTAAGGGACGTCCGAGGGCCTGAACAATTTGGTCGGCATCCTTCATATTAGAATCAAGTTAGAGATCTGGCTGGGGTGTAAATCGATTTCCTCCTTTACGACTACGCCACAAGATGATAGCAAGCAAGGACAGCAGAATTTAATGGCACCAGGAAATTTCGCGACGGCTTCTCGACTGCAGCCTGTCGTTGCATAACAACAAGATGATAGCTCATTGACCATAACCATTAACCTTTCCTGTCTGCCTGTTTATTCCTTAATCGTTGCATTATAAGTACAGCGTAGGGTATTACATGCATTACATGATCACCTGGCCGGAGTACATGCGCGTCGTTGAGTCACCAATCCTCACATGCTTCTCGGCATGTCAAGGTTCCAAAGGCGACTCCGTTCTCGGTACCGCTCTTCAGAGGGTAAGAGAAAACGTCACCACACTTGGTGGCCGAATTATGGGCTATATGGTTGCCAAATCAGAGGGCCAGGGTGAAAACTGGCATGGCCATGTGACTGCCCTTTCAGTGGCTCCAGAATATCGTCGAGTTGGACTGGCTGGCAGGCTCATGAAAGGCTTCGAGGACACCTCTGAAAGGCAAGTTGTTACGTCCAGATTTTGAAGAAACACTCCTCTCATTGGTGCTCGGGCCTGTTCATTTTTTAATGGCTCACCCTATCATTGTCTTAATGATGGTGGTTTAGGCCAAATTGCATTCCTATTCAGGGACACCAACAGTACTTCTGGGGCCTTGCCACTGCGAGTCAGAACGCCAACAGCAGCGGGTCCGTGCTCTTAGTCTATCATCTCCAACCCGTTTAAAAACGTTTCCACGTTAACTTTTCTTAACAAAATACGATTTCGTATACTTTCCTGCTCCCCTTCCATACCTACCTAGTTTTACCTTACTAAATAGGCTTTTTACGTCAAGCAATATTATATTCTTCTTCCATAGGTTTTGGTCCACCGATCGTTGACAAATGGAAAAGTGTCTTCGGTAGTGTGAGCATCAACGCTGCGTCTAGTTGGTTCTATTGATTGAACTAACCAGTGCAAGTTTGTTGGAGCGCCACTAGACGAAACCGCTGACATAATTTTTTAGCACGCGTCCGAAACTTATTTTGAGTCAGAATAATTGCAGTCATGCATGAAGGATTACAGTTCATAGTCAGTGGACATTTAAACAAGCTGGTAGACAGCTTAGCTACTGGCAGCCCAATGAGGCCAGCCCTAGTCGGCATCTTCAGATCAGGCCTTGAACAAAAATCGTTCCTTAACCTACAGCGAACCATATCCTATAGAAGTTATGTAGATGACATTTCTTGTCGTAATCAGTAGCCCGAGAGATTTGGAACTACCACTCAGAGCTATTTAGATGGCGCACGCAAAAATCAACTTTACAATCGATCTTAAAGAAAACAACACTGTCCATAGGCAGGTCGATCGCTCCACTGAGTTATCAACTTGCCAGGCAACCGCTTAGAAAAGACAGTATATGTAATTTTCGACTTTCTCCCCAATTCAAAAAAGGATGAAACTTTGCCTTGTATCTACTCGACTGGACTACTAGAGCTTATTTCCATAGGCTAATATCCTTATGAACTGCTTTCTTAGAAACAGGTGCCCAGAAAATTTTACCGATAACTTTCGCTACCTCAAACGAGAAAACCCGCCGGAACTGTCCATACCAAAAGACTTGTTAGCGCTTGCCTCTCGAGAGTGATGTGTCAAACGTGATCCAGTGACGGCTTCGATACGCGATTGGACGGACGTACACAGCCATTAACCTGTCTCTTTATATACTAACGGCTACTCCAGTTAAACCAGCTAATGACGTTTTGCCTATGAGCGTCACATAAAACGATATCTGTGAGCCAACATGTAGTTGCGGATGTAAATACATGTTGCGCACGTGAAAGCAGTTAACAACTCAGCTAGCTGAGCGCAGGCCGAAGTGCCTGCTGATAGAAAATAAAATTACTGATACAAGCGAAGGTGCGAGTCCCAGGAAGTAGTTGATAAAAAGTGGAAGCAGTCGCCGGAAAAAGAGATTTGTTCGCCCGGCGTTTCGGATTCACGCTCGAACTCACCATCAGAAGGAGTAACAGATACGGATCTATTAGTCTTTCTGATGATGGGTTCGAGCGTGAATCCGAAATGTCAGGCGGATAAATCTCTTGTTGCAGCGATCGCTTCTACTACTTATCAGAAAATAAAATACCAGGAAGTTCATTCGCAAAGCACATGGCTGTAAAACGGCGTCATTTAAGGTCTGACTTCGATCGGCGACTGCGCGTCCCCTGCGCTATTCAAAAGTGACTCTGCAGGAGAAAATAAGGGCTCCGTAAGCAGTTTGGTCACCCGATCCACCTCGTACTGCCATAGTGGGAACCAGTAAGGAAAATAATCTTGTATCCTCCCCGCCCCTCTACCGCCAAATGACTGGCTAGTTTTTCATACTGTGTCGTCCCAACCACGCTTGACAAGTTTCCGTTGTAATAAAAATCCGTTTGCCCTCGCTTGCAAATCTTAGCGCTCTGCCGTTTATGTACCAACCCCATTTGATTGCCCTAGGCCGGGGTTCTTATTTAATCGTCTGTTATACGAATATTCTATTCTGCCTTCCTCATTAGCAAGCGGAGCTCGATATGGTAGACATTTCAAGTGCCCGTAGAGTTTGCGAACTGGCTCCATATCTGCCAAATCGCATATCTGGTTCTTTACGGAACATGTGGTAACCCCTTGGTTACCAATGCGGTCGTTCCACTCAACTGGCGTGGTCGCGGGTGGCCAGTCTATACCCATCTCGGTATTACTGTAAGACTTTTTGTTGGAAACAAGCGACTTTCACCGTGAGGCAGATTCATTCAGCGCCAGAGCTCAATTTGGTGTATGTTACTCCGTTTTCCCCACCAAAGTATTGTGTGGTGCCTCCAAGGCAACAACTTTCCTGATCGCTTTGTAATACCTGACTATTTTAAGGCCGGACATAGGTTCAATTTGATCTCAAACAGGTGTCTTATGACTGGGCTAGTCAAGGCGCTTGTTACGCTGTTAGATGTTGCTGCCTAATAAGGTACGCCGTAGACTGATTTGTTGCTAGGTTTTTTTTATCTCCGGGGCGGAGTTATGAGTAAACATGATAACGCCGTTCGCGCCCTTTACGTGATGCTATCATCAATTAAGGCAAGACCATTTTCAAGTATTCGGATTCGGGCTTTCCGGAGTTCCTTGTGATCACCGCGCAAGCCACTAGTAGCTGTGATTCTTAGTGTTTGACGATCCCTTGCACACTGTCGGCCAGTAAGGACGCGCTTGCTGACGTTCAAATGGCACAGATTTTTGGGTATATCCGGACTTTGCGTCAGTCTGCCCTGTGTACCTGGAAAACTAACACAAAAACGCTTATTGTTGTGAATTCGTTTGTCCGGCGACCATTGATAGCCAGTGTGCAAGTTATTCCGGCAAAACTAGATCTGTGTAGCTGGTGTTTCCATGTATGGCCGTTTGCCATGCAAACACTATGTAACAGTCTTGGTGGACAGTATTACGATAGGCAAAGGCCGTTTATGACACTTGCTACGTAGTCTGTTTCCAAAATGAGGCGTCATTTATGTTTAAATCGTGTATTCTGGAGAGTGAAACGCTCAAAGAACTGCAGAAGCATATGACGTTTGTTTTTTCCCCAAATCTTTAGCATTACACATTAACATGCTGGGAGGCAACTTGCCAGATTGTTGAAGCCATCTGTAACACGCCACAGGCCCCGTTATTGTTGAGTTCTACTTGCATTCCCAGTGATTAATTAACAGGACAATTTTACCACGCGCCCGGATGCATGGGTGAAACAGTCCGAGTTTACTGCATAGCACCTCTTCGGCAGAGTTCGATAGAAAGTTCCTGCCGCTTTGAAAGCGAGCGCGATGCCGACAAAATTTTAACAGTCCACACGTCATTCCTCCTAGTAACCATTATGCCTATGTATGAGTAATTGTGCCAAGTTGCAAATTTTCAGATGAGGCTCGTCATATCGGACCCTGTCTACCTAGACCATTACAAGGTACGCGAGAGGAGGCTAGACAATGCAGTAGATGAAACAAATAGAAGTTGACGATGCTACTAAGTGGGGTTAGAAGAATTTGGCCACCTGGCTTGGGATATCGCGTCGCTCACCTGTGAACCAATTCAGCAACTTCATCTAGCGAAAATCAAAATCGATCCCGGAATCCCATACCGTCTATTGCTTTTCCACTTCTTATCTTCACCTGCTTACCCTCATAACATTGAGCCCCCTGGCGATTGGTGGTACCTGACACTTGTACTCCTCGTCAGACTTTCGTTGAGTGATGACGTTGCATGGCATGGCTGATGGCAGTCTAGATCCACACCTTTGTTCGCCAAGGAAATATGGTTGACGATGCTCATTGCAGAGTAGTTTACTTGTTATCCAGTGACGCTCCTGTTTGATTTCTTTAATTTATCATATTTTATAGAAAAGCTTGCTATTTCCTCGACCTATTTGTCCGCGCCTCAAACGAATTGGGTCATTCCGTTTACAAGAAAATGGGTTATGTCATCTACCGACGGGTGTTAAATTATTACTCCGGCAAGGACGATGATGAAGATGCTTTCGGTATGTCTCTCTAATTTCTCCTCTGTACGTATTTGTGTCATTTGTGCGGTCTCCCGGTAGGAACTACTTGCGTATACCGCTTGGCTCATTCTCTTCGTCATGCTAAATTGTCTTTTGTACTTAGCAGACTCGTTTGTTTTTATATGACTGGTCATATTCATGTCACGCATATTCTATTTCTTCAACGATCTAGATATGCGAAAAGCGCTTTCAAGAGACGTTGAGCGCAAATCTGTCGTGCCTCTCAAACGGCCTGTGAAGCCTGAAGATTTGGAATTCAACTAGTCGGGAACGAAAGCCTATTTTTGAGGCTGATCTATTTATCTTTCCGACGCCTACCCGACCTGCCGTCCGGGTCCATTTTAGTGTACTATGGAATCCAAACAGACCTCTTTTCAACAAATATCATTTATTTTTTTCAAAACTGTTTGATTTTGCCTCTTTGTAGAAACCGTTTTGCCAACAGTTAAATTTCTGCAACTCGTTCCTCGTCAGAGGTATCTGTGTTTCCCAGTTGATACTGTAACCGACAAAGATTGATAACGTTCCCTAAGCTTTCAATTATCTCTGCACACTGTGATTCATCGCCACTCTGGACTTGAATGCTGTCGACAACTTCCTTGGTACAGTTAAGCGCAGGTAGTTCCACTGGGGTATCCGTTTCTTGAGTGAAAAACTGCACCTGTGCTATTCCAAATTCGTTCCAACAAGAAGAAGATTGCTGCAAAAGAAATCTGATACACTTTACGAACTTTGGTGACTGCACTGTTGGGAATTCAGGTGGCAGTGTTATCTTTACTCCGACCTTCGCGCTTGTGTTTACATTGGGCTTGGACATTAGTCTGGTCCGCAGTAGAAGGCGCTTTTCCAACTTAGAGTGTTTCTTTTGATGTCAGGATTCATGGATAATTTATCTGAGTACCTTTTCTCTGTAGAAGATGTA
>CACRXP010001260.1:30874-42026 GCA_902702965.1 Spirometra erinaceieuropaei
CGTGCGATGCAATTGTCATTTAAATAAGTAGATATTTTGTTATAGTCTCTAGAATCGTACTTAAAGGTATTTATAAGAATGGCACATCATCTGATTGCTCGAGTATACTTGAGTACACTAGACGTGTATACACGTCTAGTGTACTCAAGTATACTCGGGCAGTCATATTACACCGCCATATTACACCGCCATACACTACACGCACGTGTAGCCCCTCATGAGGCGGGACTATGAGGGGGCCAAAGGGGGCTGGTGCTGGCAGTGTCCCGTCTACGGTCATGCATGACCGTCAAAGGACGGAAAATTTCTCGAAACTTGCATTTTTGAGAAAGTGCAAACGGTGTTAAAACAGAAATAATTCCAATTAAGAGACTGTGGCTAAATGAATTCAGAAACATTAAACTACAAGCTATTTGCTAACAAATTCGCCGGCTACGTCTGCACAGAAACATATAAGAGTATTTGTAAAGGCGGGCTCTGCTTACCAGAAGATCACAGGCATTTTTAACTGTTCAAACTAAATTGTCTAAAAATTGTTATGAACCATCTGTGAGTAACTGAAGTCATGCGTTCGATGTATCGTGGCAAACAATTGTTCTGATTGTAGTCGTTTTTTGCAAAAGTTCTATAATTTGTTTATTATAATTGAACTATTTTTTTCATGTATTGGCGGCAGTCGTCTTATGTCGTGAGAGAGTGGTGCACTAATGTGGGTTTATACGAATGGTTTACCTTCTGCAAGACGACGAGGGACTTATCTGTACAACATCCAAAAAATTAAGCAGTACTCAGTACTTTTCAAGGAATGCATTCCAGACGAGGAAACCGAAGTCGTGGGACGGCCAGCAATGTAAATAGAGGACGTCCAGCGCACTTTTTTCTTTGGTGGGATAGAAGAAGTACTCCTTCTGTGCATGTACACCGGGTCATACCGCGTCACAATGTCACTTATTTGTCCTTTTATCGCAACCCCTCCGGTTCCGCGTGGCTAGAGGGGCTGGACGTGAATATTGTTGTCTGGAAAAGCAAAAATTAATCCAGTGGACTTTTTAGCAGTTCACTGGCGGTCAAGATAGAAACATTGGACTCTGAAGGTTCTTATATTTGTCTGGAATTACTGATGATAAAGTAAATATGGGGTACGAGTAGAAAACACGTAGGGGACAGTGGCCTACAATAACATCCGATATGTCCTTATGTCGGTCTTCATGCATCCTCAACAGCATAATATAAGTAAAGTGGATTGTTCCTACTCCTCCTCTTGGTTCTATCTAGGATTATGAGCGTACATTCAGTGCGTCTGACTGCTGGTCTTTAGATTGAGCTCAAAGGCGCAACAGGGCGTGCAGGTGCCTTAGTGCCATCGGTGATCGCTCTCTACCGTACTGAGCACTTGAGTCCAATTTATGCAAATACTTTTTATCGAGGAATTTTCGATTTAGCAGTGGCCCACTTTTGGAATTGTCACGAAAGAAGGATATGCAATACGGACACTAGTGGCACGTTTATTTAAACAAACACAGGCGTGATCCAGCGTTCGAAAGTCCGACATTATCTTGCTATTCTGTTCAAAGTAGGAAGTAAAAAATTATAACTGCTGAGGCGGTCAGTCTACGACACAGCTGAAAAACGGTCTGCAGTAATCTGTCTCCATACCAGTGACTAGATCAGCGGAAGTACTTGGCAGTTGTCTGCCCAAACGCCCCTAGCCAAATATCGCGATGCCCATAGCAGTACGATAAATTGCGCGTCAGTGTCTAGGGTTGAGCTTAAGCTCTCGTCGTTCTTGCACATTTCGGGGCACAAATACATCAGGGCTCTTTTCAAAGCTTCCTATCAATGGTGGTATCATAACATCTGCGAGGACGGCATTCACTGGTTTGACCACCTGACAAAGAAGGGGAGCTTCCACACACCCACTCTTGAATGAAGTTTAATAAGCCGTTTTAATGGGCGACTTCGGAGGATGGGCCTGACGGCAAATTCGGAAAAGTCCACAAAGGCCAAGTTGTTATTTAATCCCTTCACAATGAGGAATGCTTGTAAGAGATCGCCGCGCATTTGTAAATAACTCGGAAGAAAGAGGTCCAGATTTGCTAGGCTGGTTGCACAGGGGAAGGTGTAACCCCTAACCACTTTCGTGCTTCGACTTTGAATTTTTTCAAAGTTATTTTGATCCTTAATTGCATTTGGTCTACAGACTTGTACGTAGTACTCCAAACATGACCTTAGTGATGTTCCACAAATCTTGAAGGTTTTTTTCAAAATCCATAATTGCTCGCCTACTGGCGGGCAACGCGGACATTGTGCTTCTTCCGCTCGCAAAAAATGAGCGAGTATTTTTAAGGAATTTGTTGGCAGCACACCCGAACCCCTTCTGGGCATCCACACCTCGTGAAGCTTCGGCATGAAGTGTGTTTTAGCCATACTATTTTCCCATCGATCGAATAAAAGGAGGATACTGGTAACAGAGCTGAAGAGGCGTCAGAGCAGGGGAGATAAAAATCTGAAGACTGCGGACAGCGAAGTCATAAAAACGGGGCGAAAATTTCTATTGAATCATCCGGTGAAATCGATGGTTACAACACCGGTCATCAGTTTCATCGAACACTTGTAAATTTAAAGACAGGCTATGAACCGGATATTTCATGCGAAATGTACAGCAGTAATTGTCGGGCGTAAGAACCAACAATCAATTTCCAGAGACCGAGAAGGCCAAAATAAATGACAATGATGTACAAAAATTCACAGAGTCTTTTCAACAACAGGGACGAAATTAGGCTGACCGTGGCCCATTTGCAACTTGACTCCACAGCTCTAACGGAAACATGGTTAAATGAGCAGATAGCAGACGCGGAGGTCATGCTGGACGGATTTCAGCTCATCTGCAAGAATTGATATGCATATATGGATGGGGGAATCGTAATGTTCATACGGGCGGCATCAATTAAGTCATTAATAGGTACTCGCCAAAAGCGAATGCTGATCGCGAAATCCGTAATTGTCAATTAAATGTTCCAGACCAACCGAACCTCCATATTGTGTCGATATGCCGACCCTCACTACAGCGGAATGATTTGGACGATGAACCCTTTACAGAGTTAAAGCAAATCAGCCCTAGTTGGAATGTAATAATACTTGGAAATTTGACTCCCAAGATATCGATTGGGATCGTTGCACTGCACGCGACCGAAGGACTCATTCCGTCGGCGGCTGCCTCAGTCGGTCACTGGCGAGTTCCTTACTCAACATGTTAAAAAGAACACCCGATCCTGAAGTTGGCAGCAGTAAAGCTGTCTGGATCTCATAATTACCAGGGATGAAAATGGTGTCCTTAGATTGATTTATAACAGATCCCTGGGCCAACTTGATCATTGGGTTCTTACTTGGGAGTACAATCATTTTTCTGTTCCCTAAATTCTAACGGTAACGGAGAGAAGTGTATGGAAAGGGGATTATTTTAAAATTGAAAAACTGCTGACCCAGATAGAATAGAAGCCTGCGTATGTAGCTGACCCACACGCTGCCTGCGTTTTTTTGAAAACATGATTCCGTACTTGGTAGAAAACAGTTGCCCGCTGAAAAGGAGATCGTGCGTCTCCGGTCCAGAGTTGGTAAGTTTGGAAATAAGAAGACATTTCACAAAGAAAAGGAGACTGGTGAAGAGATGCACTGCATGTCAACAGTCGAATATTTCTTAAAATTTAACAAACGGCAGAACAAGTATCGGAGTCTCATGAGGAGAGAACGAGCAGCATTTGAGCCAGAAATAATCTAAGAAATACCGAAGAATCTGAAGAAATCCTTCGCATAGGTAAATAGGGCAAAACACAATCAGGACTCCGTTCTTTGTCTAAAGAATTATCAGGGGAATAAGTTGACTGATGCCTCCGATAAGACGTATCGCTTGTCCGATTTCCACACGTCCGTTTATGCCGAGGAGACGCCTTTTGATGAGAAAGTACACCGGTAAATTGTCCCACCTAGGAATACAATTAATACGGTGACGTTCACAATCGATTTTGTACGGAAAACTCTGGGACAGCCACAACCCACTAAATCGCGTAGTCCGTGTGGCATATCCGCAAAATTCTGGATGAAATCGCAAAACAACTAGCCTCCCCGCTTCCCAAGATCTTCGAAAGTTCAGTGGAAGCCAGTGCTCTGTCTTCTGACTGGAAGCTAGCCAAAATAAGCCCTATATATAATGAGGGAGACAGAACCTCAACAAATGGCTTCAGACCAGTGAATATCACAAGCATTTGTTGCAAACTAATGGAGAAATTAATAAAAAAAGAACCTGATGGGACATATGGAAGAGAAAAATTTTCTTAGTACGCATCAAAATGGGCTTAGAGGTGGGGGATTCTGTCTCACCAACGCGCTCACATCAATGGAAACCTGAACGTAGTCCTTGGAGATGGGTTTGTTAGTAGATACACTCTACATTGACCTCAGAGAAGCCTTTGACAGGTGGCCAAATGAGTGGGACTGGTAACTTACTCAAGTGGTTAGCCAACTTTCTCACAAGCCGACATCAGGGTGTATGCATTAGTGACGCCCAATCGAAGTGGAAAGCCGTTCAAATTGGGGTTCCGCGGGGGAGCGTTCTGGGTCCCATTCTGTTTTTAATGTATGTAAACGATTGATTAGATTGTCTGACCTGCAAAAAGGTAGCGTTCACTGATGATCTGAAGATGCGGAATTCGACTTAAAAACCGGAGGACGCGCTACTCTTTCAAGACGACATAGATCGACTGCAAAAGTGGGGATGAATGGCTTCCCAACCTCAATTTAAGAAAATGCTAATTTATTCGTGCAAGGTCTAATTAGAGACAGAATTTGAGATCTGAATATCTCTATTTCATGATAGGTCACGGATCCGAGCTTGTAAACGAGTTAAAGGACCTAGGTGTGTTTACGACGTCCACCCTTAAACTCTCGTCTCACTGCGCCAAGGTAGCAAAGAAGGCTCTGGATATCCTGAAGCAATCAACAGATTACATATGTATCTGAAACAATTGCCGAGTAGTTAACGCGCGCTGCATGATTTTTAAAAGATCCAAAAAAATTTTCACTTAGATTTCCCAATCTACTGCAAAGTTTTTTTCAGTTGGAACCTGGTAAAACTTTTCATTTTTGGCCATAAGTCATCGGCACTTGCCGTCGTGTTTTGCCGGTTTATCATAAAGCGGAAATATACTGTCATAATTTTTCACCCAACATGGCCTCGCTCGCGGTAAGTATTACCCATACATATAAAAGGTTTCCCCGTTAAATTTTGAAGAACATTATATTTTCAACGGCAAATCCCCACCATTCGCCGCTTTTATTATCGACTTATCAATAAGTAGGAGAACTATATCGTCATCTATTTCACCCTACACAGCTCTATTGGTAAATAAAAATTTTACTTATAATGTTATTTTGTCACCTGTAAAATTGCCAATTGTCTACTTTTTTTACCAGAACATTTTTATTTAAGCAAAAATTGCACAAGCTACAATTCTGCTGTTCGGTCTACCAATTTAAATAAATTTTCGGAAATTTTTATCATACCCAGCCTTATACTTAAATTCTCAAATTCTCGGCGGCTATCGTCCCGATAAATCAATAATGAACCGTAGTTTTACTTTCTCCAACATGAAACCTCAGGCATTCCTTCGTCGAAGTCTGAAGGAAATTAAATTAGAAGCTGACATTTAAAACCCATTGTCAATATGAAAATAGACCTTGGGACGCTCGAGAAGTTTAACAATTTTACGTCGCATTATAGATCAATTTTTTCTGTTCTTAATGCCCGTCATGAAGGAAAATTGTCAACACTAACTTCTCAACAGCGTGAGAAGTTCGTGCCTCTCATCGACCTTATTGCTATTGAGCCTGAAGGAAGGCACAAGCGAAGTTTTAACTTTAATATGAAAAATGTTCTTAGAAGTCGACAGCCTCTCGATGTGTCCTTTACTTCCTTTACTCCTGTGGCTTCAATTTTACGATCGTTGAAGCTAAAAAGACCCTTAGCTAGAAGTAAATACCCATCCGCTTTTGTCCAATTATTCTGGTCGATAGAAGTAGACATTAGGTTCTCCAATTTGGAGCGCTCAAGTCAATATCTTGGAGATAAAACTGTGCATTAATCTGGGCAAAACTCCAATGCAATACAAAGTTTCTCCCTCATTAGCAAACGTAACCTCACCCCAGAACTCCGCTCATCTGTAACTTGCTTCTTAAGCAGGTCCTTAATCGGGTGTCGACCAGGCTTTCCCCGTATCTGCAGCGGTCCTTGAGCATCAAGTTCCTCACCTGAGCACATGATGAAGTGATTCTGTTGGAACCTGCCACTTTGAAACATCTTCCTGTGGTAATGATTTCTCAAGTGTTGCCCTTAATTTTACCAGGCTACTTGATCTTAGCAATCAAGATAGACTAACACATGAGTCGCAATTAAACTCCCTAGTTCGGAATAGTGACCTAATTGATGAAACTGGGTCGAATTCTTGCCGTTCCCGTGCCAGGCCACCCAAGTCTGACAAGTAGCAGCCGCTTCAGTCCCCCTTTTTCCCCTGTCGGTCGATGGCCGCGACAATCGTTGCCAGGCCGCTGACACACAACCACCCCCGCCGGCTAGAACTGGGGCCCCTCCTGTCCAACTGCAGTGACCCCCGGCTTCCCTCACAAACTATTATCACCTCATGTGCGTCGGATGACCTGACTTGATATCCGTGAGCTCCTGTAATAATGCTTCCCCCTAATCCGTCCAATCTCATGACCAGCACTCAACCAGTCACCCCCACCTACTGACACAGACTTTCACTCCCGCGTAAACTACACACCGCCACTGACGCTCTCCGTGAACGGACGCTTATCTCTGTTGCAAGCAAACAGCCAACTTACGGCAACCTGCCCTGTGTACAGAATAAACTAGTCCTCACAGATCCCTGACTTCTGCCATTAGGCGAAACGGACATATTGTGCGTGGTTTAAGTTGATCTCACATCCTTGGCCGCCGCAGATCTATTGGTAAAATCAAGTAAACCAGATAATAGTCCAGGGGGATCTTTACCTGGTCATATCGCGAATTCTCACTTGAAGAGGGCGCCACATTTGGGAAGTCTACTAACACACCAGCATGTATAATGTAAGTATACAATAATATTAATGCTAATAATAATAATAATTCTTGTATTATAGACCCGTCGGGGTCCCATAAAAGAAAGTAAAAATATATTTGCACGTGAATTTTAGACGAGGTAGGCAGAATCTGTACAAAATGCAGTTCATAGTTTCTGAATTAGTAGTCCGTTGAGAAAAATGACTGGCGAGAGGTGAAAAAAAACTCCACTAAAAAATTTAAAGATGATTGGATTATTTTAACAGGAGAAATAAACTCTCGATAAAAAATAATAACAAAAATGCGGGCATGGCTGGACTGTATGTGGCGGTATATAACGGCTTATAATCGGACATCGTCAGGGCAGAAATAAATTTCAGCCTTGGAGGACAAGTATTCGCGTCGGACAGGACTGGCCTGCATGTGGTATTGTATACGGGATTCAGAATGGACATCGTCAGGGCGGGAGTGATACTCCGGATGAGCCTATTCGCGTCCAAGAGGCCAGACGAGGGGAACCCAAACGCGATCGGCCACAGTACGCTTCGAGCCCCGCCAAGGAGTGGGGAAGGGAGGTACGACCAAACTACTAGTAGAGGGCGAATACTGAGGGTTCCGCCGTGAGCGTCGACAGACCGCATGAGGTCGAAATGCGGGAGATGACACCAAGAACCGCGAAAATCGTCACTTTGGGGGAGGAGTGATAGCAGTGGATTTAGCAACCAATTCAAAACAGGCGTTTCTAATGATATAATTGACGGTTACCGCTTGATCTACCACAAAATCCTTGGAGGACCGTTCTCGATGTCAAGAAGCTGAGTGTTGAGGAATGAGACCGTTAAAATTGCCTTTATGCTCTTCGGTGTAGGGTGTTTGCGTAATTTCGACTTCAATGCCAGTAACAAAGGCGATGACCTAATTTCTGGTGGAAGATTATTTCAAAGGAAAGCATATTTGGAAGCAAAGAAGAGGGAGCGCTAAGATGTAGTTCAAAGAGGCGGCGGAATCACCATGCAGGAGTTGCGCGTGGCATAAGACCGATCTCTCGGAGCGAGAGTGTCAATGAGCGGGATTCTAGAGCAAGATTTCATGCGAAAAAGGAAGCAAAGGCCAGCCTCGATTCTTCTAATCCACAAAAACTAGATGTTCGTCAGCTAACATCTCTGAGCATAAGAAATACCAGACGAAGCTTGAGGGAACAGTTTCCGGGTGAAAACCCTCTGGACATTTTCGATCTAATAGCGGTCGCAGGCGTTCATTTAACCAAAGACAGGACAGCAGTATTCGAGGACTGGAAGAACAAACATTTGATAATGTCTTAACGTCATTTCTGGAAAGAAAAAAATTTGCGATATGAATCCACCTATCTGCGTGTCTTTCGCGGAGATTCTATCTGCATGTGGTGATAAAGCAGGCTTATTTGTATAACTTAGACCTGGGTCCTTTATGTTGAGGCATTCTGGGAGTGGGCTATTCGGAAAAATTATGCGACCAGGAAGTTTGGCAGGACCAAAAGACATGAAACTACATCTGGATGATGAAAACTCCATCTGCCATGTTGAACCCCCATCTGCTTAAGCGTAGTAAATTAGCATTAATTTTTTCATCAAAACCGTTTGTGGTGTCCTTAGAATATGAGTAAACACACTTGTGGTCATCGACATAAATGAAAGTTTGTGAATTTCTGAGTTCAGTCGAAATATCCTTGATGTACAGAAGGAAGAGTAGCGGACCCAGAACCGTACCTTGAAGTACGTCACTCGTGATCGAGTGAGCTGTTGAGTAGCTATTACCGACCATGACTTTCTGGTATCATTTGAACAGATGGGACCTGATGAAGTCGAGTAGAGGTGGCCGGCTGTCGAGAGCTTCCAATTTTACTAGAAGACACCTATGTGGCCCCTTCTCAAAAGCGTTCCTAAGATCAAAGTAGATAATTACCACTGACTGTCGCTCATTACGAAGTGAAGTGATTAGATTAAGAAATGCAAAGTGGCAAGTTTCACAGGATCGTTCAGGTAAAAATCCATGTTGACTAGAGCTCAGAAGCCGATTAGCTGGATAGAAGTCGAGATTTTCGTTGAAAATAATCCTTTCAAGAAGCTTTACCAGAGACGGCGTTTTGTGCACGCCCCGATAGTTATTAACATCGGACCGAGATCCTGACTTGAAGACGGGAATTATAATTGACGTTTTCCATGTTTCAAAAAAGAATCCTTTCGAAATATTAACTGAGAATAAATGACTAAGCAATATGGGAAGGTCGGATGCTTGTTTAATAATCGAATTTGGAATCCCCTCCGTTTCTGAGCAGTGTGAGTTTTTCAAACGACTTATGTGTTTCTTAATGAAATCTGAGGAGACATCGATTTTACTCAGTATCCTGTCTGAAAGTAATCAAAAGAAATCGACCGGTTCGGACTCAGTATCAATGTGTTTTGCAAAGAAAGAACTAAACACCTCCGCCTTGTCAGTGCCATCGATGAGGAAGGGTTTGTTATCATTTAGCAGGGGCGGAAGTTCGTGACCACGCTTAGAGAAGGACCGATGACGGAAGATGTTAGCGACGGATTTGCCAGGATTCGAATCACTGAGCGCAAGTGATTCTCCTTGCATGTCGCGCGATTGACGCATCCTAGAGGCCATCTCAAAAATCTCTGTGATTCTAAGATGAACGGATAAGGAATTAGTGGATGGGTCACGCAGCTGCTGCCTCAACTTTTTAGTCTGTTGTGAAGAAAATGAGTAACAAGGGAATCTGAAGAATTAGGTTTGAGATATATACGCGGCACGAACTCTAAGATGTCCTTGGAAACATTGAACATGGCGTCACAAAGAATGGCTGCATCGCTAAGGGAGAGGAAGCCACAACAATCCAAAGACCTAATGCAGTTATTTATTAAGTCGTTATCTACGCCGTCGTAGTTTATCTAAGTTCGAACTTTGCTGGACTTTTTTGAGAGAGCAAGCGGTAAGCAACAACGAATTAATACGTGGTCACTGTCAACGAGGTCCTTTTCAAAGCAACAAAAAGAGGAGCAATGTCATTGGTAAAGATTAGATCTAAAATGTGCTCCTGTTTTTTTAGAGAGCGAACCAAGGGGGGCCAGTTAGAAAACTTCACAATATCCTGAAAGGGCTGAAATCAAGGTGGACAGCTATTGGAAACTTAGTCTATTTCAGGAAGGTTAAAATCCGCAGTGATTATTTTAATATCGAAAGCAGCTTCCAAAATTGATTTAAAGCTTTCACAGAGTTCTGAATCATCACTGGCTAAAGAATTTGGGGGATTTAAGATACAGCCAATAATTGCCTTTCTTTGCGGCGAGAGAATAGCAGATGCAAAGCAGAAGTTTCCCGTGAATGCGGAAACATCCAAGTAATAGGGAGAGTGCTTTAGGTAGGATTTAAGATAAAGGAGACAGCCGACCCCACGTCTAGTCGTGCGGTCTTGAATGTAAAAATCGAAGTCA
Organism: Spirometra erinaceieuropaei; assembly: GCA_902702965.1. NCBI lineage: Eukaryota > Metazoa > Platyhelminthes > Cestoda > Diphyllobothriidea > Diphyllobothriidae > Spirometra > Spirometra erinaceieuropaei. The sequence goes on from CACRXP010001260.1 coordinate 41,459, forward strand.
TCTATGAGAAAGGCAGAGTCAGGAATTAGAGAATGGGTCCAAGATTCCGTCACACATATAATATCAGGCGTCATTTCGAGAGCAATGGCTCTGATTTGGGCCATCTTGTTTATAACAGACCTGGCATTCAATAATATAATATCTAATGTGTTTCGAACGGCAATGTTATTGTCGACGGTATTCTAAAAAATATGGAGGCGGATATGTAAGGTGTGAAGTAATTATGCTTGAAGAATAAGTATCAGTTAGTCTAGAGTTACTGACGTACGGGGAGTCAACAAGAGAAGGCTGAGTATGAGACCTAAATGCTGCGGGGACATAGTTTTCGAACATTTGAATGCTAGGGGCGTAAGAACATGGATAGGCTTGTTGGTAGTTAAACTGGCGAGGAGGAGGAGGAGGAGGAGGAGGAGGAGGAGGAGGAAGCCCAGAAGGAAAGTAGAGGCTAATGGGGAGGTAGACGGCTATAAGAATAAGGGGGTGGGAGACCAGGTCAGACGAGGTAGGTTGACGTACCTGAGAGCAAATGGCCTTAAGTGGTGGGAAGCCTGAACTAGGTTGGGGTATA
>CACRXP010001260.1:49397-62155 GCA_902702965.1 Spirometra erinaceieuropaei
TATCGCCGGCAATGGGATCCGTGAAAGCGGAGATCACTTGCACTTTTAAACTGATTACTCGATTTATTTCGACAAGGCGTAACGCTGGGTGGAAACGGGTGATCGAAATGTTAAAACTTGGGAAGACGAGTAAATTCCAGTCGAATTCAAACGGCGCGGCATTCAACTGTACTATCTCTCTTTTGTGTCGGAGTCTGATACAGTTTCGGACTCTCACCTTTCTGACGCCAAGCCACGGGTGACTTAACTGTAGAGCTAGTAGCACCCTGTTGAACAGGGGAAGTTATCGGTCTAGCTGATGTCGACGGATTTTCATGTGTCCCAGCGGAGCTATCCGGAGGATACGAGACGACAAATGGGACTGTTGTTGTTGCTGCTGCTGCTGCTGTTGCTGCTAGTTTAGGGTCAGGCAAATGCGTCAAATGGCTGGAGTGAGATGGAGATGTATGTGTAAGGGAAAGGAGAGAGTCAGATGTCGCAGGAGTAGAACAAGTTGAATCGTCACGGCCACTTGTATTATGACCGAGTTGGTGAAAATTAGACTGAGAAGCAGTGGGTTTACGTGAGAAGAGAGATCCGATTCTACGCTCCATAGGAGTAAAATCATGACAAAGGAAAAATTTTGCCTTTTCCAGGTACGCATTGACACGATCTCGATGGGCAAATATTGTGTCAACTTCGATTGATGAAAATAATTTTACTAAAATGGGTGGATATTTGCTACGGGAGAACAAACTTTTAGCGTCGGCTATTTGGTAGTTGAAACCACATGAATACAGGAAATTGGTGGCAACATCAATTGGCCGAGCATATCGACGAACTTCTTTTTTGATAGAAAGTTGCGGAACCCTTTGTCTATCATTAGATTTACTGACGATCAGGTGAACAAATGAGTCGAGACGCCTACATTCTTCAGACGGAATATCGGAGATGTTTCCGTCGAATAATTTTCCAAGAATTGACAGGAAAGTGTCAAGCTTTAGCATCAAGTCATTGCAGTTGTCAAGTGCTGACAGTCTAAGCTGCCGACCAATTACAGCGGGTGACGACTGACTAGTTATACCATCTGACTTAGATTTAGGTAAGCCAAGCTTACTTACAGAGACCGATAGCTTACGCCGACCTGTGACTTCTGCTCTTATCTTGTCTCGAGGCAAGCTGTGATTAAGAAAACTTCTGGCAGACAAGTTGACTGAATTTCAGCTAGGGGCTAACGATGTAAAAATAAATAACACAGTTAGAGAGAAATCGAATGCACAAAATGAGAATTGCAGAGTGGGACTGGTGATCAACAGGCTAAGACAAGCAGAAAGTAGAAGGAGATGGCAACAGGCTGTTCTGAATGAATTTGACTGTATTTAAGAAAATTTAACCAAAAAACAGAGGCTAAAATCCTTAGGTTTCAGAGAAAATCCACTTAAAACAATATCCTCCACCTATCTTCAAATTTAAAACCAGTTAATAATTACAGCTATCCTTGCTCTCCAAATAATAAAACAGACTCATAATGTAAACAGATTCTTCAGACCATTCACTCTGCTTTCTAACATAAATCAGCCCTCATATAATGCTTAAAATTCTCCAAATCCTACTTTTAAGTCTTCCATCCCTTCCCCCCCCAAATAGCATTCCTCTTCATGAATCCTGCTCAAATATGTTTCCATACAATTCTGCCACTTCAGTTAGTGGTAACATCTCCACTAATTTCAGACCACAGCTACTTTGCTTTCCACCCTTTACTCGCTCCCTACAACTTAATTTCCCACCTCCAACTCTTCTTTTTTATAACTAGTAATGAGCGAAACCTGCATCTCAGGAATACACTCAATATAGTTTCTCTCAATACGAGATCAGTCATGCAAACAATGGCACAACTAGGAACTGTAACCTTAGATTTTGACTCTGATGTTTTGTGCATTACAGAACCTCGGACTCACTCACCGACTTTCGACTCGGCGCTCGCTGTAGACAGTCTCGTTTCGTACCGACAAGGCCGGGTTTAAGAAGGCGGCGATGGTTGCCTTCTTTATATCAGAACTTGTACATTCGCCTTGTGACTTAAGCATTTTTCCATTTTCTGGAAATCCCTGTTTCATTTCGGTGATTCGTATGCAAAATGGGAAAGTCTAGATCGGATGTGTATATATCCTCCCCTATTACTTGGGAAACGATAACCAACTCTATGAAATCGTTGAAAAACTGCAGACTTCATTCGATGCTAAGATAATCGTAGGTGATTATACTTTAACAGAAATTAACTGAAATACACATCCTCTCAAAAACTTCGGGAGAATCTGATGGCTATTCGCTTTTTAAACGGGTCCAAATTAGTCTACTCTTCGACCGAAAGCAACAGTATATTAAATTCAGTTTTTTACTAATGGCATCCTCCCTTTGGCTGCGGATTTCCATCGTGGTCATTTTACAAGTGATCGTGCATTAATTCATCGTTCTATTCCGGTATCCACTTCTAAAAAGCCAGTAGTCAAACGTAGCTGGTCTGACTATGCTGACGTTAACAAGGAACTGGTCAACAACTTCACAAGCACTTTCATTGGGCACAATATTTCTTCAAATAGTGATCCACATTTTTCCTACGATTTACTGCAGTGCGTTACAGAAGGTCTTCTTAAAATCTCACCCCGCAGACGTTTTAACCGAGTGCCACTTTCCCCATTGTCCGACATTTTCTCAAAAACAGACGTAACAATCTACGGAAGCACCTTAAAAGTTCTTCCGTAGGTTCATGGTCTGTTCACTTAAGAATCGTACACGGATCTGAGTTGCTCTAGCCCAATGGCTAGTTCATCCGGAGCCACCGAAACAAGTAAACTGGTAAAGAACGCTCAGTCAGTCAAAAGATGTGCGACAACAATTTAATTTATTAATTTAATTTATTATTAAATGCCAGCTTACAGACATTGTCAAGGGAAGCGATTAAACACAAATCCGACCAGCAGTGAAAAAAACTCCTGAAGAATAAAAATATAGTTGATGGTGGTTTTTATGGTTTGGAGGGTTCAGGAGAAAAAAACTGCTGGCGGTAGATTTTCGACCGTAAAGAAGGGGGGGAGGGGGTTGCACGGTATCGGAGATTATCGGACGTCAATTCCTTTCATGAAGTTGGGGATAGTCAAAGTAGAGGCGTTGAGGAACAGCTGGTGAGACCGGCCATAGTGTTCAGAGACCACAAACGCCATCGCTACGGTAGAGTCGATCAGTGGATTCAGAACCCAAAATTTGAGGAAACTTTTCTGAATGCAAAAATCGAGTAATAGTTCTCTTAAATAAAGGATAATTTTGCAGAGTTTTAACACTCATGGACGCTAGATTCAGTCACAAGCAAAATGTATTTATAAAAGAAGTACCCAAAGCAACAGCAATAATTCTAAAGGAAAGAGTTAAACATGACTAAGACCTTCTTTAAGTGTATGCGAAAGCTTTGTTAAGAGACTGCGAGTCACTTTATGTTCTCATGACATTCTGATTAGGGAAGACTCAGTCAGCGTCTAGTTCCATTTCCCGGCCTCAACCCCTAAAAGTCATTTCGGAGACTGAAGCACAGGCACAGCTCCTGCTACAGAGAAAATAATCTCTGCGGCGTCAACGTCTAGAAGATTTTTCCAGCCGGATTACGAGCCAAAAGAGCGAATAAAAATGAGACAGCCGATGACGCAGCTGGAAGAGTGGAAAAGCAGCGGCGAAACCCACCTACAAATCAAGAACAGACAAACAAGTTAGGTCAAAAGGACATTTCTCTGGCCGAAGGCCGTCATTCTGACAGCCTAGCCAATGCAAAGGTGCCAACTTCTGAGGCTGCTAGCACCAGTGACCGCTATCTAGAAAAATTTTACACTAACTGTCAGAGTCTCCTCAACAAGTTAAATGAGCTCAGGTTACTAGTCTCTGAACAGAAGCCTCAAATAATTGTCTTGGGAGAGAACTGTTTGACTGTGGAAATAAGTAATAGCGAAGTCAATGTTGAAGGCTACCAACTGTTCCGCTGTGACAGATTTCAACGTAAAGGAGGAGGCAAAGCGATTTATCTCTCAAATGAAATTTCGTTCTGTTAGCGAGATATATTTGATGGGGCACCGCGAAATTTCGAAATAATTTCATGCAAGATACATATCATAAATTACCGACCCTTAACCTGTGTTTAGTCTGTCGGCCTCCCAGCTCGAATGAAATCGCCGATATGGGATTACTTAGTGCACTAGAGTTATGTAAGCAGGAGAACTTACTACGTCTGGGTGACTTTAACGGTTTAGGAATAGCCTGGGAAATCCCCTTAACAAACGCCCCGTCCACGTCATTTGACCACAGACTATTACAACTCTCCCTGAATGAATACCTCATTCAGCGTATAAAATTCCAAAGATGACTGAGAGAAGCACAACGAACGAACTGTTTATATCTCATTATCAGTAAAGAAGAAGGAGTCATAGGAGAAGTGAATCCACAACCTCCACTCGGTTTAAGCGATCATACTGCTTTTATCTGCATGTGTTCTCTCCTACCGAACAAAAAAAATCAAGAGACGCAGAAATATTTGGAAGGGCGACTTTAACGCCCGCTCATATTTCCTTCCTTGTGTGTGGTTTCGCCTTCTAGGATCTCTCATTAGAAATTTTGATATTTTCGATTTTTCAGTCGATTAATCATGTCCATCACATAACTCGATGCCCTCTCTGACAAATCCTCCCAAAGAGGTAGTGGGGCCAGGTTGACGTGCACGCTCTAAGTCTCCTCGGTTCCTCTTATCGCCGACCCTCATTTATCACCCACCTGGCCTCTGAGATTTCGAGGCCTTACTCCCGACTGATAACTTTCGCGGTTCATGATTTCTTCTCCTCATTTCGACCCCAAGTGTTCTGTCGTCGATCAAGACGGAATCCTCTGACTTCGTCATCTGCCAGTATTTGGTCGGACTGCAAGGATGTGTCATGATCGCCTCTTTCCGTACTCAGCCTCAGCCTTTATTGTCCCCTCCTCGGCTTGCCTCCAGGCAAACTGTGGCCAAACACGCCTGGCTTCCTCGTGTCTCGCCACCTTGACGGTTGCTTCTGCCGTGAGCGCAAAATATCACGACGGCATCTGCAGTGATTTGTCTTATCCTCTTTCAAATTTTATCCTTTCCTGTCCGTTAAGAACCATTATTCACTACCACATGCAGGACGGTTCTGCTTGACTCGCATATTTGCGTTTCTACGAGAGATACCTTCTTTCTTCGTAAGAACTAAGGTCTTGGGATCAACATTTTGTCGACTCTTAAGCCTTCATCTCAATGCGTTAGGATGGCCAAAATGTCAACCAGTGTTCGCTTTGCCATAAAACGAACTTTCATCAATATAGACAGAGTCATGTGGAAAAGTATAGGGAGCGTTCATTTGTTCACATCTGGAGTACGGAATCCAAGCGTGGCGCCCATGGTTAAAAAAAGACTATAAGTTGATAGAAACAGTTCAGAGAAGAGCGACAAAATTGTGAAAGGCCTCAGGACTCAACCTTAAAACTGCAAACTTAGTGAACTTACAGTATTTCCTCTTGAGTACAGTCAGATTCGAGGAGATCTAGTACAGGCGTATCGGATATTGAGGAACCCGGACTGAGCACTAAACCTCGACGAGTACTTCACCCTGGCCACAACAACAAACCTGCGTGGGAACTCTCTAAAACTTAGAGGATCCCGATGCTGCCTGGACGTTCGCAGATACTCTTTCTCACAGCGAGTCGTCGGGGCCTGGAACGGGCTTCCCGAGGACCTAATAATGGCGGACTCTATGGAGACATTCAAGCAAAAACTATATGTATATTTGCTTGGACAATACCGCTTGACTGGGCAGAACAGCTCTGTGGTGCCAAACTAACGCCTTGCATACACCTTACGCTAATGCGCATGACTGTCATTTCATTTTACCGTTAGCATCTACAACTTAATGCTCTCGAGTTTCGGTCCTGCAGTTCACAATGAAAATATTCCGTTAAGTGTAAATATTACTGACAACATTTTATTACCATGTTCATTTAAAGGTAGATATTGCAAGTACCGTTTTCAATAGGGTTTTCAAAGGCGTTTCCTATTACCCTTAAAATGTACTGACCTATCAGAAGAAAAGGAGGCGTTCACCGGGAGAGGTGTATTTGAGGTCTGACGTTTAGGGTAGTCGTTTCTTCTATCCACCCTCAGCGACTGAGCAACCAAGGAAGCGGAATGAAGAACCCAGTCAGCCAAAATCGTGGCGGAGCATTCCATACATGAAAGGGGTCTCCGAAACCGTACCCAGATCCCTCGTGCCGCTCGGAATAGGCGTTGTCTACAGGCGTGACTCAACAATCCGCCGGCAAGTGATGCGGCCAAAAGACTCGATCCCTAAGCAGGAGATGTCGGCTTTTGTCTACCGACTTCAGTGCAGCTGCGGAATGTGCAGCTACGTTGGGGAAACCGGCCGACGGCTGCAAATGCGCATGCACGAGCATAAGCTGGCCGTGCGAAGGTTGGACCCAAAGTCGAAGGTAGCACCTCATGCCGCCCAAATGGGACACGTCTTCAACTTTAACGCCGTTGAAATTGTGGGCCGAGGTAATAATCATACGACAAGGCAGGTGCAAGAAGCCTGGATGTCTACCGACTGTTCTGTCAACCGCCACACCAATTTGCCTCCCCTTACCTGGTTTTACGGATATTCTTGACGGGGGACAGTCACGGCGTGGGACAATCGGGGCAATCAATTATCGCCGCGGCCGACGAAGATAGGCGGGATTCAGGTCACGGTGACATGCGGGTCGGATGCAGCCACACAAGCGGCATTGGTGGGCCAGGATCAAACAAAGTGCGTCATAAAAAGGAAAGCTGTGTCCATGACTGTTCAGTCTCTGAAGATGGGTAGAAGAAACGACTATCCGAAACGTCAGACCTCAAATACACCTCTCCCGGTGAACGCTTCCTTTTCTTTTGATATTCCACCTGGGAATCGCTTTTTCACTGCTATCGATATTGACCTATACTGATCTAAATCCCTCTCATTTTTTTTTCTCACTTTTCAATAGCCGTGTTTTATACCAGCTGTCTATTCTATAACCATTGACATAACACTGTACAGCGTCTGCCTGCTTGTTCTGCAGTTAACTTGAGGAGTTATTTTTGCTTGCTATGACAGAAGCCCTAGGAACGGTTTGTTATTTATTTATTCATTTACTCCTGTGGAGCGAGAGACACTGGCTGCACAATGAGGCGCCTGTGAAAAAGGGAGCATGAACCAATGCCGGGTTATCAAAGCGGCAGTAGAACTATACCTGTCTCGAGTTTTTTCTTGACCATAACGCCGATACAAATCACTGAGTCGATGCCAAACAAGCCTTTCACGTTGCCTACGGAGCATCAGCAAACTTCTCTAGATTTCTAAGTTAATGGGTGCTAGGAGCGGCCGATGCTGTCTCCACTCGACTAGCAAATCCGGCTCATAGTTGTAAGAAGATGCTGGTACAAGTGCTTCATTGCCCGACTCCAGTTGGTGATCACACGCCGCTCCAATGCCTAACGACAGTATTGTGCACAACGTGTGAAAAGCCTATGAACATCGTTCACATCCTAGTTCACCCCCTCCACGAGCTCAAATAACCACGACACGCCAACTCCGTCTTGCAGACGTCAGGGGAAAAGAGTCGTTTCAATCTCCAAAATAATTACGACCTCTGTCTGCAACTCATATATTCATTCCTGCGCAACGTTTTTAGTTACGGAGAACCTGTCTGCCAATTTGGCAATTTGGATGTAACATGATAACATTCATATATTTCGCCATTTCCAATTACAATCGGTAGTCCATTATTCGAAAAGGAGTATACGTGAACGCTATCGGTTGCCATGAACGAAATATAATCTCAGGTAAGATTCTGTGATTTAATATATGACCGGAGGCCCCCTAATATTTGTTCCTACTGACCTGAAAGCTTCACGTGGGTGGCGAAATTGGACATATCAGTTTAACAGAGGAGTATATATTGACAGTAAACTGAAATCTCAGTCTGACGTCACGTTATGGCCTCGTTCGTAGTGTTATTATGAACTAGTGCCAAACGCGCGTGCTTTGTAAGGAATAATTAAGCATCTTTTCAGTCTTCGCGTCAACCTTGCGCTCGTCGGTGATTGGTTCCCCTCTCCTTTACTTTGTTTTTATAGGACAAAGGGAGTCCCAGTCAGTTTGCACGTTTTAGCCAGACTTTAACATGAGCTTCAATCCATACACACAAAATGGGGGGTAAGCTTAAGTCCCTTTCACGGCTCTATCAAATCCACATAGTACAACTCTCGGGATCGCAGGTGCCGACTATGCCCTGGTTGCATCGGATACTCGCTTAACCGATGAGAACGCTGGTCTACTATTTTCCCGGGATTCCCCTCATATTTATGACATGTATGTGATGGTTTTCGTGAACTCCAAAATTCAGAACGCCAACAATTCGAATATGCCTTACAGGCTTTCATGGAGATATACTTACCTTTATTAAGTTACTCGAGACGCGTGTTAAGGCACGTTTTCCTGTTTATGACCCTTTTGTAGGAGTTCAAGTATCATCATAAGAAAGATATATCCCTCACGGCGATGGCGAATCTCATTTCCGTTTCTCTGTACTCACGCCGATTTTTTCCATTCTATGTGGGAACCCTCCTAGCCGGACTTGATGAAAATGGCGAAGGCGCCGTTTTTTCATATGATCCCGTGGGCTCTTATCAGCGTGAGCATTACCGCGCATCCGGCACTGGGAGTGCTATCTTGCAACCTTTCATGGATAGTCAGGTGAGTATTCTTCATTCTTGTGAATGTTTCCTAGATTCTAGGGAAGGATCTTGTAAGCAAGCCCATAAAACTCTCAAAGGAGGCAGCAATTAATCTTGCTAAGGACATCTTCATCAGCGCGGCAGAAAGGGACATATACTGTGGCGACGCCGTCGTCGTGGACGTTATAACCCAAAAAGGTGTCGAGCGGCTAAGCTTCCCGCTTAGACGCGACTGATTGCATCCTTTTTTGATTAAAAATGCAAAAAGCGACTGTCTCCTGTTACGCATTGTCCCTTCATTATACGGAGGGTTTTTCCCTTAGTTTGCCCCGCCGCCCGACTTTACGTTCTTGGTTGGGCTACTCTTATGCACTTTCTACACTACATCGGCTGGTAACATCCTCTTCAATGGTATCATCTCAACTGTAGCATTGTGCTCGCCGTGAATGCCGCGGAGTTCTCCCCTGACACACTAGACTTTTGTTTTCCATTTGGTCGACGTAATAAAGCCTTGAACAGTCTGGCATATACATTAACCAGAGCAGAAATGCCATCTGCACAAATGCTTAATCCAGAGGTGCGACAAGCGAAGTGTCCAGTAGATAGTATTTCATACACCTCCGTGGATGCGGAGGCAGTCTATAGAGTAGGGTTAGTGTACCTGCCGCCAAAACTGATCATTTGCAAGACGCCGTAATGGTTGCAGAAGGGAGTTTATACTGTGTTTTGGGCATGCCAGCGTCGACGTCCATCGTAGTTGAGCTGGTCGCTGTCAGTCACCTTTATAAGCTGACAGTCATGCTAAAAACCAAGGTACTGGCTACTGTCGAATCCGCTGTCGTCCGTTTACCTCATCTTCTAACGAAGTGGACTGACTCGTTTGTTGTGACTGTCTAAGGAACGCCCGACCCGCCGACAGTTGTCGTAGGCTGCAGAGGAGGGGACAGGAACATTAACGCAAGGATCGCGAATCCTCGAAGATAACCACATTTCACTGGACTTTGCTACGGGTCTCGGCGATCATTTTGACTCGTATCTTGAGTCAGCCCATTTTCCTCTGTGACCTAGACGTTTTCAGTTGCAGTCTGGCCGCCCGCTTCCCAAGGATTTTACGCTTTCCTCAGATGCCTGACCTCTCCCCTTTCCTGGTCAGGCATAACGCGTACCGCCGTAAAAATTGCAGCTGTTAATCGTGATAACTACTTCGGGTCTTGCCCTAAGAGCAGTCGTTACGATAGGCGACGAAGTATTTAAGGTCTTGTTCCTGGTTCGCGAAACCGACATGCGGGGGCGATCGGCTTGGCGTGCCCCGCTTGATAAAGGAGTTCCTTTCTAGGGAACGTGGTTGCACCAAAACCGCTTAAGTAATGCATGTGTGGTGATTAGTCGCACCCTCACCGCTTTTTGCGGAGAAACGCCACCCGAATGTGCCCAGAGACAACGTGGGAGTGAAGATAGTGTCGGGGCCGCCAAGGGAATTTCCTAGACGATTCCGCCTTCGAGCCGCACGCTTCCATATCAGTTAACTACGAAATTAACTTTAACCAAATGCAACCCGGGGGGAGTATGGCCACATTTCACGCGGGTGACGTCTAAGGTTTGCATGACTGTAGTGCCCATTAAGATTCTAAGTTGCCTTGGCGACCGAGCAGAGAGAATTGCGGGGTCGTTATAATTATGGAGCCCTGCATTGCCGTGAAGGCATACGGGCGTTCTTAGTTCAGGACTCTTTTCTTTGTCTGAATAGCGTAGTAGCACGCAAGGATGGGGTCGAAAGTTTTGATAGTTAAAATTCCAGCCCTAACGGCGCATTCTAATGTGTCGACCAGTTACGTTCAATTTGGCCTTGAAGAAAATAATGTAAATGTATGCTGATGTTCTAGTGCCCGGACAGTTCTTTTCTTCTTAGGAACGATGTAGAAGTAACTGCCAAAAACTCCTCGTACTTGGTACCGGTCCGATCATACCTGATCCAGCCGGTCTCGATGATGTCCCGAACTTTACCTCTTCACACGTGACGATCCGCAGCCGCAGATCTTTGCCATCGACGGAGACCTAATGCCGAAGGTCCAAGAACCACTTCCATGTCTGGTGAACTATGTAGAGCCAGGTTTCGAGTTGACCCCTTATTCGACGTCCCCAATTGGATAGCGGTGCCGCGTCGATGGCAGTAACGCTGAGCTCCTGAAGTGAACGACAAGCAACATGCCCAAACCACCTCAGTCGCCTTGCTTGGATGGCCTGGGTTATCCTTGCGATGTCGCAACGAGCGCGGAATGTCTCATTTGAGACGAAGTCAGTGTACTTCACTCGAAGGATGGTCCTCAAGTAGTGGTGGTCAAATTCCTCCAGTTTTCGCTTTTTCTCCGCGCACACAGCCCAGCACTCACAACCATAGAGAAGGAACGACTGGACAGACGCACTGTACACGCGAATCTTAGTAGCGATGAAGAGGTCGCGTCAGATCCATACGCATTTTCTAAGGCTGGAGAAAACCCGTCGTGCAGCATCAGTTCGGGAGACAATATCAGCCTTACTCTGTCCATTCGGCAGCAGTCCTGCCCCGAGGTATTTAAAACCGTCTACTTCTTCAAGTTGACAGTCATCAATCCCGGGAGGTGCCTTCTCCTGGTCAGGGATGCGGTTTGAAAACACTAGTCCTCCCACCGTTTATGAAAAAACCAACCGATTTTGCGACCTCGTTCACCTATGACGCCATAGACTGCAGATCACCAAGACTTGAAGCTGGTAAGGCGAGATCATCGGCATAGTCGAGACCAGTCGACCGGTGTCTTGGTGCGAACTGAACACCGTCGTCTTCGTGTAGGACCCTCCCGAGAATCCAGTCGGTAGCGTAGTTAAACAGAATGGACGACAGGATACAATTCTGTCGAACGCCAAACCGAATTCCCGGTGGTTGGGAAAGATTGTTGTGAACCAAAAGTCGTCCGATGGTGGAGCGATGGTAGGCCTTAATAGTGGCACTTATTTTCTGCTGTATACCATCTAATGCCATTATCCGCCATAGGGACTCACGATAGACGGAGTCGAACGCGGCGGCAGAGTCAACAACGCAGACGGTCGTCAGTTGCTGGTAGCTGTGGCGGAATTTAAGAATGCGCCTTACTGGGAATAATTGGTCCGCAAATCCACGTCCAGCACGAAATCCAGCGTGATTGAGCCTCCTCCTAGAGTCACGCCTGAGGCCAATAGCAAAGATCTTCACAGCAACGTCGATGAGGTTTATGCCGCATTAGTTCTCGCACAAGGATGGGCGAGCCCGTTGTCAGGAGAAACCTCGTCTCCCCGCGCCTGTTCAAGCGTCCCATGGAGCCAGGACGTCAGTGTTGACACGAAGCCCCAGAATGAATCCGATCATTTTGCGTGGTTTTCCTAGTGTTGCACGTGACATCGTGTAGTTCCAGTCTAAGAGGAGGGAGGATAAGAGCATTCAGTTGATTCGAATCCACGATGACCTGGTAATTTTCGGTGCCGTGGTCTTTGCAGACAATTGCCGATTGCTCCAGTAGCATGCTGCGACCGGGCAAGGACTACATCCGTCTACCCAGCCAGTCTGTAACATCGAGTATACTTGTCTCATGTCCTTAAGTTCTACGGTTTCACCTTCTCGTATCCTATACGTGGCACAGTTATGATGATGAGTGACCCAGTCTGCCTCGGTGTCGCGAATCACATTTCCCCAAGCCTGGCGACACGCCACAACCTATCTAGAGAGCTCGGCCACTTCCGGACACAGAACATCCAAGAGCCATTTCAATGTGTTGACAAACTGTGTTGAGCCAGATTTTGATTTGACCTCCAGGCAGGCACCGGTGGAGCGCCCAGAGCGACAACACTGGACCCATGAGACAGACGACGAAGGACATGTAACAGCTGCCTCGGTCGTCTATCTTGGATGGCCTAAAGTATCCTCGCAGAGAATGCTAACTGTCCCATTCAAAACCAGATTAGTGTA
>CACRXP010001260.1:69972-106977 GCA_902702965.1 Spirometra erinaceieuropaei
CGCAGCGTAGTATGCGTCGACACGGACATTAAATTTACCAAGTGGCCGCATCGCTGCAATGTGCGTCCCCGCCCTCGGCACCCCACCTGCTGACATACAGTATCTGTAAAGCCAAATTGGTGCACGAGTATGGCTGGCTTGCTTTATGATCTAAAGTTGAGCGTAACTAGTTTTCTACGTAAGAACCCATGGGGGTCTTTCGCGTTGAAAATTATGAGATCGCAGTCCTGCTGGTAACCAGTACGAGCTTCCTTGACTCCTTCTACAGTGCTAATGTCCTCCTACCAAGGGAATGCATTTCATCCAAGTCAAGACGTAAGGCGTTCTCCAAGGACTGCATTACGCTTCCCGAACTTGCTATCGACACGCTGGGATCGATACCTAGGCCGCTTTTCCTCGTCAACTTTTTTTCATAATCTCATCGAGTAGAGGACGCGGCGGTTGACTGATTAAACAACCATCGGACAGTCTCTGCTGAATTCTGACATATTTGAGGTCAGCGAACTTCCAATTCGTAGAGAAGACCGCGCCGATAAGACCTCACTTCGATCAGCTCTGTTATTCATATCCTCTCTCCGACCTCCATGTGGGAATGCTCACTTTCCATTGCCAAACGCAAGTGTTTAGGTGACATTAACCATGTTAACGGCGGTAACCACGTCGGCGGCTAATTATTCCTTTGCTTACTTTCGTTTGATTGGTAGCATTGACAATGCCGCGGAGTGTATCTTTCCACCCTTGATGAGTTGTGGTAGTGGAACTGGAGAGCTGCATCCATTTCTCGCCTCATAGTCGAAGACCGAGTCGACTTCATGCCTTGACGAACTGTGCCGATCTAGCATTGGAGTTTACCTTTTTACAGTCTCCAGAAAGGCGGTTGGATGACAGATCTAGGGAAGCGATGTTTAAATCATGGACGAAGGACTATCGCAGCAGGCTAAGCCGGAAGTGTGACCCTGGATGCCACAACCTTCAGGCCCTGTCCCGAATGGAAAGGGAAGGTGAACGCCAGTTGGGAGGATTGTTTATTCTGTACAGAATAACCGAAGAAGGAGTTGGGGAGAGTTAGTAGCCGGATGAATGCACGTCCGGCGCCGGGAGGGCGGCGTACCAAGAGTCCCGTAAGGGATTGCGTCTAAGCGCTGTAAGCCATGGTACGTCCGACTCGGCCTTGAATTTGATTGGCCAGTTGGAAAGTCGAGTAGGCAAACGCCAGACAGCCCTGGCGTGCAATTGCAGACACTCGCGATAGACGTAGCGTTAAGACAGGCGCTCGGGGTAGGGCCACTATAAGACCTCCAGTTTTGCCTGTCTTCCACGCACGCAGCTCAGCATTCACAACCGTGCAATAGGACTGACCGAACTGATGATCGATACACGCGCATCTTTGTGGTGTTGGAACTGTAGTGACCGTACTCTAAGCTCCAGGAGCTATGGCCGGCAGTAATCATGTGGCGGCTAGCCATCCTGACTGGTCTGGCGTCATTGTTCAAGACCTCGCTGCCTCAAGGTCATTCACCCCTTGCAGGGAGCCGTCCCAGACGAGCTGACCTGAAGTCACACGACCAACAGCTCAGGCATACCTGCGTCCGCGCAGTCGCAGCTGCCCATGCGGCCACTTGAACGCGCCACCCCCTGCAACTAGCAAAACAGGCCACTGGGACACCAGTCCTCGGCAAATCCAATACACGCTGACTGGACACCACTTGAGCTAGGCCCACGAGCCTACAAAAGCGGCTGCCCGTGCGCCACTTGAATGTGCCAACACTCGGCGAATGCAACATGACAGTTCGTCCGTCGATTTCGATTATGTACACCGTGTGCTCCACGAGAGGGTAGAGCGGAAGCGGTGTCTTACCCAGCACGCACTGCACCCTTCCACCCCCACCCAGCTGGGACAGGTGTCATGACCAAGTCAGGAAGGCCGGAGGTGGGAGAGGTCGCAGGCGCTGCCGAAGCCGCCTCTAGGCGTACCCCCACACCCCCTGGTCCACAGCAAACCCTGGACCAGGATCTTCAACAACAGAAATCGGAGTGGCAAGGATACG
The DNA here is from genome assembly GCA_902702965.1 of Spirometra erinaceieuropaei. Lineage (NCBI taxonomy): Eukaryota > Metazoa > Platyhelminthes > Cestoda > Diphyllobothriidea > Diphyllobothriidae > Spirometra > Spirometra erinaceieuropaei. Next base: position 72,021 of record CACRXP010001260.1, read on the forward strand.
AATTGTTGCGGCGTGGGCCTACCACCGCACCCCGACTGTTGGCATTTTTATGCGTGCGCATTCCGATATCGCCTGTAAGAATCTCGTGTTGGTATTGCTTCAGCGCACCTGCCCCGTGGCCCGTTTTAGGGGCAACATACGCTACCAGTAAAACCGACTCTCGGCTACTGAAACATGCACCAATTGGAGAACGCCAAAACTTACTCCACAGACCTATTAAAACAGTTTACGCCATACTCACTCTCTCTGTTGAGCGCGCGCATGATTTGACATCGTCAGCAGACTCCCCTCCCGGCCAGTGGGCAATGCCGCTGAGACAGAAACTCGAGATTCTGTGCACAATAATTTACACCATCCGTTGTCTCCACCTCTCCCCTGTTAACGGCACTTGACTTGGCTATTGCAGCGTTCTGAGTACATTCATCCCCAAGTGCTGAGACGTCACAGAACTATCGTGTCTGGTCCATATACGCTTTCTAAAAATTCAGAATACCCCGCCAAAAGCATCGTTCCAAGAGACGAGGTCGCCCCTGCCATCTCTCGTCGCCGCAACCGTTGACTGGGCTTGCACAGGTCCACTGAATGACCAATCAATAAGAGGGTGTTCGCGCGCTTTGCACACGCCACTGGACACTCCCCCTTGCTATCAATGACCACCAGCTGTTTTTGAACTCTCTACACATTCAGCACTGTCCTACCAAATATGCCTATGCTACCTTTGATTTCGGAACACGTTAGTGTGGTAGATCCGAGCTACTTTAACTTCTTCAGGTTTATCTCATGTGGTCTTTGCCTCCGATTTACCTTATACTCTAAACCGCCCTATATAACCATACCTTTTAAGAGACTTTAGCAAGGGCGTCCTCTGGGACTCACGCACAGAGTCTAAACGCGAATCTAATGTTGGTATGTGCAGACTCTAATTCCTTCAGCGAGCCTTTGACACTGTAAACCACCTAAGAGCAGAAATAACCCCGATCATGTTCAGATGGTGACAACAAAAATGCGTGTTAACTGTCAGCACCTGGGCCATACGAAATATTTTATGGGTCATGAAAAGGTTTTTTAACCTGCCATATGTCCCTGTTGACTACAACGCTCTCTCTGTGCTTCGGGCTGTAAGATATGGCTAATTAAAAAGGGGGAGAAATTTCGCCGCGGGTCAGGGTCCATCCACCGAACTCTCGAACCCCCATTAGGCACTCTACTCACCAAGCAACCAGGGAGGTAATCCACTGACTTCGCGAAATTCGACATTTCCCTAGTGGGTCGGTGGGAAGAGCACTGAACCGGAATTAATGGGATCGGTGTTTCGACTCCGTTCACAGACGAAATGTTTCGAAGTTTTTTAATTCCCTGTGTCCTCTCGGCCGAAACCTTCAAAAGTCATTGTTTTAAAAAGTGCGCAAAAGGCACGCACGCTGTGCATTCGCATCCAACGCACGAAGAAAGTAACATGCAGATGATTTTAAATAAACAGCTAATCGATCCCACTGTTTGTCGTACCATGTAGGCTGGGCTAAATTATCTGCGGTGAACTGTAAACGGTCGCATCGCGCCGCCAAGCCCTAACCGGGACAGAAATTTGAGGGGAGAGGGGAAATAGGTGCATAATGTCAAACTTCGAGCGTTTAGTCACTCACATCCACCGGACCTTCTATGGTGGAGATCAGATGACCCGGGATCACGCACGCGCCAACGAAATACGCCCAGTTGACTACGCCCTACTGGCCGGCGTTAGCCACACGAGCATAATTCCAGCCTACACTCAAGAGTACTTTGACAAGGAGGCTCAGTGGACTGATCGTCATTATAGACAGCAACTGATGCCTAAACACTCGGGGCGGTATGCAACTGACTGTCCTGCCAAAGTATTTGAGGATCACTCCACTGAACTGTATGTCCGTCAGAGAGAACACGCATTCATGCTGGGTCGCCTGATGGCCGAACGCGCCAACGGCGGGACCCAAGCGGAACAGGACCTCAAACAGAAGTTCCTACCTGACAACGAGTTAATTTGTAGGACGATAAAGGACGATTTCGTGACGCCACTGCAACCACCACCATCAGGTTACGCTAGGGCATTGAGACTGGCCTCCGATGGCTGCAATGATGTTTGTCGCCTACAGAGATACCAGAAACTGCAAAATACTCATGAACTGAGTGGAAGACTGTTCTTTTAGGGTCCCGGTTGTTTTGAGAAGGGAGCAGTGCGTGCATGGAAGAACAGAAGAGGATCCATACTTCTCGCTGTACCTAACCCCCATGACTAGATCTTCCTCCGACTTACATCGGAGGGTTCACAGACTCCCCTAACTTGAATTCGCCTCGACATATGACTCTTACTTTTGCATACTTTGTTCCGTCCTGAATCAAGTTGCAATTTGTTCACCTTTGTCAGTGACCTACTCTTCAGTATGCTTCTCTTTTCGGTTTCTTCTCTGACGACGTCACTTCTTTCTTCAATTTAATATATGCGCATATTTTTTGTTATTGCTTTGGACCACCAGCAGGGGTGCGTCGATCATCTGGCGTTGGCCAAAAAATACTCAACAGATGAAACAGTGAAACCGAAACATCCGCTTACGGTCCAGGCGTTACATGCGTAGTGCTCGGCCACAACTTTGCAAACTGGTCGTGCTGCCTAAAATGATGTATAGTCTCCCCCAAAAGATGCCACCTAAGAATGCTAGTGTACTGTCGTAACCTGAAGATAACAAGGTGGCAGGTGAGAAAGGTAGGTTACTCCCTACTGATTGTAAATGAAGTCTAATCAATCGAGATACCGGAGAACCCTTGCCTATCAGTGGGCTGGAAGCGCATTCTGGAGAGGGGGAAAGGCAATTCCGGTGAGTATTGGAACTCCCACAGCTGTTGGTGGACTCGGAGTGATTGGCACCGACTTCGCAAGTGGTTACCGACTGGGGACTGCCAAGTGTTTAATCATGACACCGAACAAAGCAAGAAAAGCCTTGGTTCTCTCTCTAAGTTGACTTTTCCTTATTAGTGCCCGTTTCCAGTTAAACAGTCCATTTGTACTATCATTCATTCGCACCACTTAACGGGGGTTTGATGCGTCTCCTCCAACGGAGGCAGTGGTACGAACTGAAATGGCCTGGTGGAAAAATACTTACGAGTACGCATGCGGGTTTCCATCTAAAGCAGGTCCTGGTAGCAATTCAGATTTTTTTTACCCAGGATCATTTCGGCTTTTGGCTCACTAAAACTCAAACGAAGGACAATAGTGGCATGAGAGACCTTTTCCTGAAGGCCCCTGGCCGCTATATCAGGACGATCTCGACGACTCTAGGGGGTTTTTACAGGGTGGCACGTACGCCAGCCTTCAAGATTCTACTCTGCGGTTGCACAGTCTTTGCTGTTTGTGTACTTCATTATGTACTTCACTATGTACCACCCGTTGACATGTCGACTAATTAGGCTTTGCGACACTTGGCAGACCCGTGGTCTCGAAAAACAGCATCTGAAACCACGTCCCTACGATCACGAAGAAATTCATCCCTGAAGCCTATTCGATCTTGCTGCACATCCCCCACCCTCGCTTGGTCCCCGTATGTTAAAAACTGCCCACCTTCTCAAGCGGACAAGGACTACCCACAAAGGAGACCCTTTGATAGTGAAGGTACAGTAGGTGGGCTAACTCATGAAATGTCAACCGAAATCCCAAAAAGCCTTTTCGTTGCGAAAAGATTAATTAAGTAGGGTTGCAAAACAAATCATCTTGCAGCATAATTCTACAATAATTCAGTTATCCCATGATGCCGGCTTTCAAACTGACTTCTTTACGGCTACATGCAAAACTTCACTCTGTAAAAAATGACTACTTAAGAAGCATACATTTTCTCATTGATTTTCGATGCCCCTAAAAGTCCAATTATATTTCACGGAAAATATGCATAAAAATATTCATTCTTTCGCTCAGTCGGTAGACAATTACGTCTTCTTCCAATCTTACACTCGAAGGAAGGATATAATTCGGTTTTCAAAAGCTTTTACAATTCCCGAATAATTTTGAACCCGCTCTACCGTTACACTTGGATTCGGAGTTTCCAATCTACAGGCCGTATATTTTCCGCGTACAGAAAACCACTACTTTCTCTACGGTAATAAAGGGGGATCATATAGGGTTCATAAAATTTAGCAGTGGATTTGGTCCATACTGCTAACTTTATAAGCCACATTGGTAAATGCAGAGACATGACGAGTTATGAACGCCCATTTCACGATATTTAAAAGTCCAACAAATAGAAACTTTTTAAAACCGAATTATATCCTTCCTTCGAGTATAAGATTGGAAGAAGACGTAATTGTCTACCGACTGAGCGAAAGAATGAATATTTTTATGCATATTTTCCACGAAATATAATTGGACTTTTAGGGGCATCGATAATCAATGAGAAAAATGTATGCTTCTTAAGTAGTCATTTTTAAAGGGTGCAGTTTTGCATGCAGCCGAATGGAAGTTCGTTCGAAAGCCGGCATCTTGAGGTAATTAAAATATTATGGAATTATGTTGCGGGCTGACTAGTTTTACAACCCTAATTAATTAATCTTTTCGAAGCGAAAAGGCATTTTGGAATCTCGGTTGACATTTCATGAGTTAGCCCACGTACTGCAGAATAAGGGGAATAGTACTCCAACTAATTCGGAAAGCTTATCCCTTGAATTAGTGAATTCTACACATATTCATAACATGGAGCTAACTAGAAGTTGAACCGGCAAAGCGCGTGTCAGCAAGCCGGCATCCGGGTGTACGAAACCGCATAAGTCCAGCCAGTCTTGAGTTTATGCGGAATGGGTGACAGGGTGCATGAAATATAGAATGAAGACACATAAGAGCAGCGTTAACTCATCGATTTTCATTGCCGGAGGGAGGGTGGCATTTAAGTTTACCTTTGGAGAGTCAATCCGCTGGATCTGCATCAAGACTCGGGTACTGGCGCACTGAGGACATCATTGGGTGATGACGTCTAGTAAACCGGAAATGCCTATTCCAGTGACTCCAGACTTTGTTGGTAACACTTATGAGTGACTGATTGTCTGTCGTTCGCAATACTCTGGGTGGACCATCGACATCCAGCCCCAAGGTAAAGCAGAAATGTTCACCTCTGTTCCGCGTTCAGCACAGATCGGTGCGAACCACTCTTACGTAACTGACAAAAGGATGACAGAAGTAATCTACCGGCACCAAGGTGGTTGGACTAGTAAGTGCTTACGTCGTCTCTCAGGCCCTGATAACTGACGGCGGAGCCTGTGTAGGCAACTTGCTCCGGGGAGTAAACATTTCGGAAATCAAGGTGCAGTAGGCATCAAAACACACTTAACACTGATGGAGGGTTTTCAATACGTCTCAAACGTAGATTATTCAGGTGAGGTTACAAAACATATCTGTAGGGAACAGAATCCCAAGTCAACTCATAGGCAGTAGCATGGAGGCCTTCAATAAAGTAGCTTCTCAGTCATGCGTATAAAGTACATTAGGAAAATAGTAAGTGAGTAGTATATAATGTACCTCATGAAAGGTTGGACGGGATCCTGAAATGTGTTTTCGACGAAAAGGGATTACCTAGATGCGAATTTAACATTAATTACCGTGCCGCATGATCCCACGCAAGAACTCCGGCTCTTGAGTGCTCTTCTTTCTAGCCGCCTACTAATACCAAAATCGGCATATAGTAACTGCCTAAGTAGTATGAATTTTCTCCGTCGATCTTCGATGGCCCTTACGCATTCAAATCCAAATATATTTCGGTTTTGAAAAAGCTCGCAATCATGAGATTGTTCGAGACCGTGAAATGTTAATTCAAACAGTACCACATTCGTTCGTTTATTAACGCTGTTTAGGGCGTGTAGAACATGGCTCACGCCCATTGAAACACTCTACAAACGCTAGATCATATATCCTTAATAAAATAGACGGACATCATTTTCCTTGCATATGAGGTCTACAACTTGGAGTTTGAGAATTCGAAACGCTACTGCAACAGCAGATCAGGTTCATAAATACTCGACAATTGAAACTCTTTGTTAAAACCGCAAGAATCTTTTCTCCGAACGGAAAATCTAAAGACTGATTTGCTGCCAAATTACTAGATATCTTGTGTACGTATTCTATAAAACATACTTGAATATATGAGGACACTGAATATTGACGGAAAACCCCATGCTGTTTAAGTGGTCACTGCTGACCGATTTTGGTTGGTGCAGGCGGGCGGAAAGGCGCGCATTCAGAAGTCGGCATTCTGGTGTGGGTGTATGCGGCGCGGTAATAAATATTACAGCCACACCTAAGCAATCCTTTCTAATTGAGTACATATCTCATAATTTGGGTTAACATATCATGAGATACTTCATCTACTGTACGTATCCGCCAAATGTGGATGCCTGCGCAATTCCAAATGTACCTCACAGACAGAAGGCAGAAATATCATTTCTGATCCTATTTTAGAACGCACCCCAAGATTCAGTGATCGGTGGAGGAAGTGTTTCCGCTGGCAACGTTTACCAATACCTGTGTACTTTGAGCAACTTGCGTTCACACTCATTCATAGTAGTTTTAAATCCCCCTACTGAACTCTGTATGTCTCTGTAAAGTTGCTTTCTAGGTCTCACGCCATATAACAGCGGAAATAAATTATACAGCAATGCTGTGAGCAGAATAACAAACCCGATTATAGTAGACTAGATGAATCCTCTTGTGGATGTCCCCGAACTCGTAATTATTAGCTTGCAGATTCTAGGAGCATAAATAGATTTTTGGACGTACTTTGGTCGGTGTTAGAGAAGTTTCGGTGCACGGTGTATAAACTCGAGTAGCAATCTCATCCACATCGTTGGGTAGCAGTGGTGAGGCAGACTATCATGGTTGATTAAGCCGTACATAGTACTGCATCTGATAGTTTGTCGGTCGAACCTGACAAGGATTATCACAAAAGTCGAGTTACCAGAAAACTGCAGAGCACCGACCCCTTCTCTCTTTCAACCTGAGGACGAGATTTTACCATTGCAGAAGGCTAGGAGCGCAGACTGTCTACGCAGGGGATAGAAACGTAGTTGAACCAAACGGTTCCGTAGAGAAACCCGCGTACCGGTCTCAAACCAGTTAGCTCTCTCAAAGATCTCTGATTCACCGGCCCTGTCAATTCTCCTAAGACCCCTTTGTACGAATTTCATAATTTGCTATCGAGTAGGACATGGCAACAGCCACCTTCACCACCCCGTCCCGTAGTGCAGGTCTCCTATATTAGGGTACCCTTCCTGGAATTTAACGCAAGACTACCTGCATCACGGAGGTGCTTATTTCCGTGTATTACCCATTAACGCAAAAGTAAATGCCCTACGGACTTTATGCCGAAGGTTTAAGCAAAGACTGCAATCCCAGCCAGACATCACCGCACGTCTGGTACATTTGGTTTGATTTCGAAGCCTCAGAGTAGCCTAACGAGGCGTATCTGGAGGAAGGCAAGCCGTCCGAGTGGAATTCTCACCACTAACTACTTCCGCAACAACAGAAACACCGTAAGACAGGTAAAAAGAGGAGGTGAAGGCTAAGTAAGGACATTCTTCGGCACTAATTTCCACTACGGTTGTGACTTTTAAAAACAACCGCCTGTCGCATGGCGTCCCTCAGTTCATTTCTTGGTCAGGGCTGAACCCACAGCCGTGTGATCCAGGTGATCAAAGAATTCTGTCAGGAAGAATTTGGCTTCATATTTCTCAACATAGAAGGTGAAGATACGTCCAGTAATCATGATATTGATGAACTTGTTGCCCTCCTTGTACGGTGCGGTGGCACGAATCTGACTGATGGGCACTTGGAACGTCCGCTCCCGCGGGAACAGACCGAAGTAGCTGTAAGTGCTCACGGAAAGAAGAGGGTCGTCCGTCGGCTTGGCCTTGGTCACAGCAGAGGTGCCCATATCTCTCGGCACAATGTTGATGCGGCGCACGACTCGGCGCGGGATAAGACCGCCCATGAAGCATGTGAAGATACCTAAGGGGAAACGACCGGCCATGTTAACCCGCCAACACACGAACAAAGAGATTCCTCGAAACCTTCATAACAAAAATAAGTAAGATGTGGTTTGGTAGCCCCACCCGATGAGCACAATACTGTTGGGGTTAAGGTTAGGAGCTGGGGGTCAGAGTTAAAGGTTAGGGGTTGGGGGTTAGGATAAGCGATTGTAGTTAGGGGTTAGGGTTAGGGGTTAGTGCAACTATTTCTCAGCCACTCAAAGTACAACCGCGCACTCAAAATAGCTTTTCTTTTGCATACAACTACTTGACCTAGTCGCTTGTGCGTTCCCCAGCTCCACCTGTAAAAACCCCTATTACCACTGGTCCAATATTAGAAGTGACTGGGGTTTGTTTACTTCAGACGGGGCTACCAAACCACATCCGACTCAAGAATATATTAATTTTTGGCTTTGACGGAAAAACTAACTTACAGAAGGGATATCTGAGAAGACGTTTTTGGATAACAGTGAACTTCATTCAAAGAAATATAGTTGGCAAATGACATGCTGAAATTCCAGAATAAAATGCAAGTGGTGTCCAGGCACACGTTGATGTCATGAGAGTTCAAGGGAAATGCGATGCGAGGTCCCAAATAGGGAGGTAGCTCTAGCTAAAAGTCCTTTTCTCCGCAAGAACCCCACCTGATGCAGAGGCAGCTGACAACTTAGATGTCCCAGTGACTAACTATGCCGGTAAAAGTTTCTGGATGAGCGAGTTCAACGGGGAGTCTGTCAGAGGCAAGATAGGGACCGTGGCGAAACGCAGTCAATTTCGCCCGACTCTGTAATCTACTGGCATCACTTTTTCTATTTAAACTAACTTAATCCGAATATGCGGCCACGAAGAAGATGGAACGCCATTTCACTGGCCAAAAAGGACATTTCTTGCATGCCAATAAGACGCTTGAGTGTCCGTACATGACATGTTTGCTTCAACTGCAGAAAACGTCTTTTCAGCAGCTTGTCGGGCCTCTTGTCGCGCTAAAACTGACTCGAATAAACAGTGCGAGAAACCGTGACAACAGCGGTACTCTGAGCCAAAAGGTCTTTGATTGCTCTTTGGACCTTGAGGGCTGGCTCCTCCTCATTACTTGCCTTTATCCGCGCGTGGCACTGGTTAGACGGCGACGCACGTCAACCAATGCACCCAGTCTCTCTCCCCATCGACAGGCCACGAATGTATGGGACAGAGAAGAGTGGGTGGAGCCACCCCCAGAACCAACGCTTGTTTCTCCCTGCCAATGACCAAACACGCATTGAAACTATCGGGGCGAGCTAGCAGTGACGACTCGGATAAGCTGCAACTCATGGAACGACTCCGTTCTACACAGGAGTGATGTTCAGTCTGCAGTGGCTGCCCCCTACCTTTGACCTTTATGACAGTCATTACTGTGAAACGCGAAACTCAATCACAGAAGTCCGGTTACATGTAGGTCTAGGAGGGAGATCACATGCGTAACCAGGCTGATTAGGTTTGTTAGTCACTACGCACACGCCTAACTGCGATTGCCTTAAATTTGCCCTGTCACCCGAATATGACCGGTGGGGGAATAGTGAAGTGAGCTGGCCGCAAGACAAGTCTGATTCATAATGGAGAAATCTACGCAAAAACCACCATCGCGCCTACTTCGTGGAGCATTTATAGGCCCTGTCACTTCCTGTCATTTTTAACAGCCAGCAGAACAGATTCAGCCCGCTCCAGAATCCACAGTATCAAGAAGGTGCGCCAAGCTGTCATGGAGGGCGCCGAATAGAACCAGGGTGGGGACGCCGTGGGTCGGAGGGCGACAGGGTCAGGTAAGGCCCTCCTGTGGATTGGCAGCGTTCAATGATATTGTTGTCCTTTGTGGCCTTAACATTCATCGCACCCACCTAGTTGGAGACTGACTGTCCCCCCTCCCGACGAAGTGACACCTGCATGGAGTATGCGTGCTTGTCTGTAGGACTGTCATCTCGTAGCTCTTCGGAGAAATTCCAACATCTGTAGGCCCTCCAGGTAAGCTACCATGCGAGACTTCACCTTTCAGCGTCTCAGTTAGGCAAAGAAGTCTGTACACACGCGGTCTGATAACATGGATTTGACCAGGCCCTCAAAAAAACGTCCAAGGCCAGGAAAAGACCGATGTGCAGTAAGGACATTGCAGATTGGCCGGCAATCCCAGCGGACCAAAGGGTCCCAAAGAAGATAACCTTTAACTTAATCACACCCTATCTGTCGATCTTGCTGAACAGCTTAGGCTGTTCTTACAAGTTGGAGACGACTTGACTAATTTACCTCCTACACTTCGCAGGTGGCGAAAAGAGTGAACACCTGGAATTTTGGGGCAGTTGCGGACAACAATTAGTGACATTTTCTTCGGGAAAAAAGATAAGTGCAAACAGAAGAGGTACGGATTCTGAAACTGGCGTCCGTAAAACGCAGTAATCAGGATTAAAACCAAACCACCATCTTCCAGAGAAAGAATCCTCTGGCACCCTGTTGAACACTCGAGAACTAAATCCGGATACCGGAATATTTCAAAGCCCCATGAGAGTAAAACTCACACATGAAACCGGTGAGCAAGGAGAGAAGGTTTCCCGTTTGTATCTGGATACTCTTTTTGTCTTCGCTGATGCCCAAGGACGTCCTAAAGCTGGACGAGATGTCCTTCGCCATGGACATGAGGATCTGTGAAAAAGGTTGGTTATCTGTCCACTCCGTGTTTTCAGCCGCATTTGCTGAAGTTTTAGTGCTTGGAGCGACAGCGGTAGCAACCCCCTGCGTCTCCTGCCTCTCAAATGCGGTGTCAACAGTAGCAGTCTCTTCCGTCTTCGCTCCAACATTCTCCTGCGTTTTGGATCGACGGAGGATAAGTCGTTTCAGAGCCGACGGAGTCAACGACTCAAGACGACGAGCAAGCTTCTGGTTGAACCAATCCAAGTCTGCGACCAGGGTTTCCCAATTCACCTCAGACTTGCGTGCTACATAGGCCGTAAATGCGCCCCATGCGGAGGCCTGGAGTAAACAGAAGATTCCAACTGACCGGTAGAAACGTCGCCGGTCGGAAGCAATGTATATGGCTGTCGGGTCAAGGTCGGGGGCCGAGGAAGGAGGAGGCAACAGCATCCGGCGGAAGGCTAGCCGGTACGGGGGTCGTACAAGTAGATGAAGAACACCGTTGCGTAGCATAGTCTGTAGGCTATGAGGTTTAAAAGGAGAAGAGCAAGAGATAGAACCAAGAGGAGACACTCTCGGTAGGACATGATCTGGTCGACAAAAATGTTACCTCAAGTAAGTGAGGATCTCGTTGAGGGTGGCCGAAAGGTGTGCGAATGCATCTAAAGAATTCGGACCAGGCTGGTAATTGAACTCATCAGTACCTAAGCTATGGCGTAATGGATGACACAATGAAACTTGCCACATCAACGCATGAAGGACCACACAGCAACCGTAGAAAACATGCAGTCACTACCCCGTCTCCACCCCCAGTTAATGAGACACAGGTTACATCGCAACTCATGTACCGTCGAATGGGATGTGTAAAATATGCTCTAAAGTGAAGAAAATTGTTCAAGCGCAGTCGTAACATTGTTTATCATCGAATAGGACCCCATATAACTTCATATGCTGTAGTATGTCGGCCATCCGTTGGAGATCCCTTCGATCACCTTCAGGCTTTTCAGGTCTTGACTGATTTTATATATTTGTATAAGATAATTAAATCGGTTATGGAAGGTAAATAAATCCTGTTGCCTGTAGTTCACCTGCGTGGACGCGCACCGATTTTAATTTGGAGCTGGAAAGGTATATTTCGTTCCCAGAAAGCCTTGCGAGTGGGAGAACTTCTGAGACGACTGTACCATTGTCTTTGCACACAGTGTGCGACGTGGTTAATATCTTGTGGGCACCAGAAGACCCCATCAGAAGTACAGGAAATAGATTATCTTTCTGGAGAACACGACAAATACGACTGACGTGATATCTCGTGAAATATTAACCGAAATTGTAAATATGTCCTCGATTAGAAAAGACTACTTAAGTAGGGTTGACCTACTAATTATCGTGCGACATAATCGCAGCATATTTCAGTCACGTCAGGTTGCCGGCCTTTGAATGTTTTTCTTTTCGGCCGCCTGCAAAGACACCACACTGTAAAAAATAACCACTTGAGTAGTCTTATTTGCCCCCAATGCATTTCGACGACTTTAGAAACCCAAACACATTTCATGGTACATATGCACAAAAACTTCCTTTATTGTATTTATTTGGTGGAAAACAACGTTTTCTTCAAATTATATACCCTAAAAAGGGTGTATTCCGATTTTAGAAGAAAGTCCAAAATAGCTTTGAACCCCACTTACTGTTACACCTGCATTCAGGGCTTCCAAACTAAAAGTTGTACATCTCCCGTGTAAGACAAATCATACATCGTTCTCAGGGAACTGACTAGTTCCGTTGTGTCTTAAGAGCTCTCTCTCGAGCCCAGCCAGCAGCCGCACAGCGGCGCATGATATATAGGCAGAATGGTAGTACCGACAAAGACAAGGGAGACTGGAATGGCCATTTCTGGCTTATTAGCCGTCGTCAGCTAGTCATACCCAACCCCGAAGTGTGGGATACCTGGGGCTTGATCCCATGACCTGTTGATTTGAAGTCCGACGCTTCTAACCACTGAACCACGGGCTCGTTTTCTTTTCGGTTGCGATCGGGAATATAAGGTGGATTGAACCCCAGGTGTTCCACACTTCGGGGTTGGGGATGACTGGCTGACGACGGCTAACAATCCAGAAATGGCCACTTCAGTCTCCCTTGTCTCTGTCGGTAATACAATTCTGCCTAAATCATACATTTCTATACAATATTAAGAAGACGTCATATAGGACTCAAAAATTATTAGATGGATGTGGCCCGTGTTGTACACGTTACGAGCAGCATATCTGACGCTTTATGAATGGATGTTTCGAGGCTATAAAGAATCGCATAAGCAGAAACTTCATGAAAACCGATAGATACCCCCTTCTTCAAGTATGAACTTTGAAGAAGACGTAATTTCCTACCAAATAAGTTTAGGAAAAAATATTTTGGTGCCTGTTTTCTATAAAATATATGTCAATTTATAGGGGAGTCGAAAATTGGAAAAAAGCATACTACTCAAGTAGCCATTTTTACAGAGCGCGCTTTTTGAGATGGCCGGAAAGAAGCGCATAAAAACGGCATCTTGGCATGACTGAAATGTATAGGGAATATGCTGCACGATAACAGAGATTACAATTATATTTAAGTAACCTTTTCCAATCAAAAACACATTTCAGAATTTCGGTCAACATCTTATGAGATAACATACTTATTGTAGTCCGGAAACCGAATACACAACCAAAAACACAGGTTTTCAAGTGTGCACGGAGTTGCAAAAAAATTAGGTTTGAGTACCTTTAGAGAAGTCGTCGGCGACGAGTGGTTGTGCAAACCCTACTAGCGAAGAAAGCAAGAACGCCTGTAAGACGGAAATGGTGATAATAAGAGCTTTATGGGTGAGGCCTACGGAGACGACGGACGCTGGAAGGGTAACCAAGGCAACCGAAAGCAAGACGGCTATTTAAGTACGCAAGTAATTCGGGGATCATTGGCGCCAAGTATAAAAGAACTTGGAACAAGTGCCGGGAAGCCTGAGCAAACCGCGACAATCGGCTGAAAGTGCAGGAAAACCCAGTTCGGGGTGAAGTAAACCAATCAGGAGAGCGGAGGACATTTTCAAGGTCGATCCGCAGTGTGTAGTATAATGAGACACTTGTCCTAACTATTAACCATAAACATTAACCCTAACACTAACCACCAACCCTAACTGCCAACTCTAACCGTAACTACTAACCATACCAACTGAACCTAGACCAAAGTGTTAACCCCGACTCCAGCTGCTAACCCTATCGTATGAATGGTTGTACAGTCCCACTGACAGAAAAATGGGCAAGGAGGTCGGTCCATAAACGACGGAAAAAAGTGTAAGCCGTCGCAAATACGACCACTCAAATTGTTGCAGAGACTATACAACGAAGCCGCACAATCATTCGTCACCAAAAAGTGCAATCCGACGCGCACATGACTACTCAAATCATTACAGTAGCCATACCATAAAGTAATCCCTAGTGGGGCTGCACATTCGGCACCACGTCGTCTCCTGCATGGCAAAAATAAGGAATATAATTTTCTGCACCCCGCAACGAAATATAAAGTCCACACAGGCACAAAAAACCGGTGGAAAATGCTCATTCCTTAACTGGTCGTATTTCCCGCGCGTGATTTGTACAAACGGATAGACAGGTTTCCGGCCCAAAACCACCATACTGCAGTGTCGGAATCAAAGTGGAAGTGCGTTCAATACCTCTAATTAGTTCAGCTCACGTAATCTCTTGCACCTAAAAGCTCTTTTAGAGAAAAAACGATTGATGTGTCGTGAAGTGCCGAACCCTCAGAAAGAACCGCTCTTGTAGAGGCAAGCATTAAGATCTAAATGTGGGGCGACGAGTAAGTCTAAACGCAGTAGTGAGTTCGATCGTCCATGGGTATTTCAGGTGAAATGCCGCATTTTGGCTGAGGACATGCTTCTAAGCCAATTCTCACACAGCAGTGTGCTGGACTTTGGCTGGACATCTTTTGGTTCACCTGCATGCATCAAAGTTACAGAATAATCTCTATTTGGGCAGAGTGCACTTTTTTCCCCAGATCTATGACGCCTATATATAATTAATCATATTTTGTACAAACAGTGCACGTATTTCTTGTAGGGATTTCATATAGCATTAAGTGCCCTTCAAATTCGGCATTTGAAGAGGGCAAAGCTTTCGGTCCTAAGGTTTTTAAGACGGGGAGTTTTCGCACGATGGTTGCTGTACATTACCAGCTTACAGTTCGTTGCTGCTACTTACATAGTACGCAATTAAACTATTATACGAGCACAAAAAGTCTCCTTGTGGAGAACACTTACCTCAGATAAGGTACATGGCGTACAGATAGCATACATGGCATTCTTAAGAACAAGTGAGAACATAAGTTTTACTTGAAGATATGCGGGTACTAACAGGTCTTTTTAAAAAACCAAATATCCTCCCTCTTTCAGGTACTAAAATAAAGGCATCAGTTCTTGTAAAATCAGCGTAAGGAACTGATACCTAGAAACTCCTCCCACGTGATACGATCAAGTATATGCAGGCATTGAAAACCAAGCGGAAAATGTACTCTATTCAAAGAGAGGGCCATCTGCGACGTTGATTTATGTAGATGAATAGAAAGATGTTCAGACGGAAGACGCCCGGCTACCGTTTGCGAATTATTTTGGAAGTGTACCCCTTGCTAATCAATCCGCAGCCATACCCATGCAGCAATAAGCCAACAGCCGAGCGAAAAGCGGGCAGTTCGTGTGAAACAGCCGAGTATACCACCGACAGGTTTTCAGTTACCCTTTAAAAACACTGGAGGTAATGCACACCTTACAAGATGTCTTAGTCCTTCCATTGTAATCTATGATGAAAGTACGACACAGATTGGGTTTATGATCCAACTGGTGGGCGGAGTGCCCTCACAGCGAGCCACACGTGATAGGCGCTGGACCAACCCGGCCGCCCGCTTGGGGCACGGCACGCGTTAACCAGGATGCGCAGAATCCCCGCATGACGAGATAGATGCCACACATTGAGGAGGGGTGTGGTGGTGAGCCCAGGCGCAGGCTCCACGCCGCGCCATCCACTTGCGCCCAATCTCAGCATCAGGTGGTTGACTGACTTGGAGAGTGGACTGGCACATGGGAGAGGTAAGAGACACTGAGGTCGGCACTGCAGAGTCCTGTGTAGTTATTTACCGTACTGACAACACAGGTACTAGCTAGCTTTTAGCACCTAGGCACACGGCCGGACTGCCAAGTGAAGTATCCTGGTGACCGATGCCGCATGTGAGTGGACGGGGATTGGTTGCTGAAGTGGGCTCCAGTTTTTGATGATGATTGGCTCAATAAAGTCAATTACTGTAGGACGCGCAGCATCTGTAGCGCTCGCTCCTCCTTCATCCACCGTATTCCAGCAGCAATGTTCAAAGTGGATGGGAATCCATTTTGGCACAAACTTCCTTCTGTGCATGTCACAGCACGAGTGACTCGTGCCTACTGACCAACCTAGACCACGGATAATTTCGCCGGATTGTGAAACATCCCAGTTAACTTGCAACTGTTTGCATACAGAGATTGATACGGTAATTACCGGTCGCGGTCGCTAAGCTCAGCAGTTTCGTAGAGGCCAAAGTAGATGCGGTGGTACTCCAGCAATGACCCAAATTATTAAGGGCATAGAGTCGAAAATCACCCCGTAGATAAGTCTTACCGCCCACACATTCTATCGTGCTGATAATGCAATCGTGAGTTCGTTACATGAGCAAGTTTCCAACTTCTCGAATGCATCTATCAGCAAGAGACATGCACACGCCCACAGGCCTTATTTAAAGCATGTAGTAGGTTAAATCGCGATTTTAGCGAACTGTATTGCGTGTGAGAAGAACGTCCAGGTCAAGAGTGGAAAAGAAATCATTCACTGAGAAGTACTATCTCGAAGATTAGCAAAGACGGTGATTGAGCCTACCCGCATGAGAAAAAGGTATCTAGAAATTCTGCATGCCCAAAGGATGGGGCCTTCTTTTGACCTTACCAGTTACTGGTTTTTTCCTATGGTCTAGCGCCTGTCCACTCAGTGGTTCAAACTGTCACGCACTTCCCTAACGAAAAAAACAGCCAGAAACGAGGGCAAAAGCGCTTCTTCCGGTCGCGGTGTAGCCCCAGTGTGGCTCACTGTTCAAGGCCGAAAAAGGACATGGGACCCAAAATTCCTCACTCGAGGGCTTCGTCGGGGCGGGCAGAATTCATCGGCAAATAGTGTGTTTTGCTTGTGAGCAGGCTCATAGATTCAAAAAATGCACATGACCTAGAGACAGCTACCCCGGCCTCTAGAGATTCAATGCCTTCCAAGCAATCGTGTATTACCCTCTGTTTGGGGGCTAAACAAGTTAGAGATGCACGGATAAGTAGCACCTGGGCTACGCAACCAGACAAGAGGCTTGGACAGATCATTCATTGCAACATCTCTCCCACTTAAGTCCTGCAGTAATCGCGCCCTTGGCCTCCACGACAGGGGTCCCACTCGCAGCCAAACTGTATTTCCTACCTCAAAATTCAGCGATAGGCGCGGCTGCAGCTTGGGTAATAGTTTTAAGGCCAGAACTCCAGTTGTTAGTATTAGTAAAGACGGTTTAGACTGTGATGGTAATGAGGCCATATAAACTCCATATTGGAGGGCCCTTGAGGCGCGTTCACTACCGACAAATACCAGCAGATCTTATGAGAAAGTGTGACATGGCCCATTTAAACTGCTTTTATGAATGCCAGTACAGATCTCAACAGATGGCAACATTGACTGTCCCAGCAGGTTCTCCGTATATGGTTTCCTGTTTGAACTATTTGGCCTTTAAGGTGCCCTAAACGGTCTCTTCTGTACTTTTAGTAAATTTTGAAAAATCTATCACTCGTGGAGGAGATGATCCCCAGCCACAACCACCTGACGCTTTTTCTCGAGACGCAGCAAAGGCGTCCCGGGCATTCTCATGAGGGTATATTATTCGAACATGATCTCATGGCCGAGAAAGTTTACTCTGAAGCAGACCGGAAAGCAGTCTTGACTTCCGGGCCTTAAGGGGACAGTCGGCCAAAGGAGCATCGCAAATAGGTCTCCTCTAACGGGAGGGCTTCAAAAATGGCGAGCGCGAGAAGAAAAATTATTCCACCCATTGTTATTGCCATCAGACCAGGAACATACTACGATGGCCCAAGCCACTACTTAGGCTCATATCATAAAAATGGGAAATGGTAAACAACTACCGTGACGAGTGGCTGAAAGAAGGCATATAAAAATAGCATAAACATTGTATACATGTCAGTATGACCCCATTTTTTCAGAATAATAACCTTTTCAAAAGAAGTGGTCGACCTTCTCAAACTCAGCTCAACACATGGCGAGTGCTGGCACAGCATGGACGCGTTTAATCATCCTGTCGGCAATCTGTACTTCCTACCACGGACTTGACAGAACACGGACAGTCGTAGACGTTCTTCAGGCATTCGCAGCACAATACCTAGACATCGAAAAGCCACATCGAAAAGTACCATATAACCAAGTATGTGGACGACCGCAGAACATGAAACGCCTAATTTCTTCGTCATTAGCGCGCCCACATCCGATAACTTATAATATGCCTTCCAGAAAAACTGCTCAAAGGGCCAGTTCATCGGGTTGTGAAGAAGTATTGAGCGGGTCGGTGCGTTTCAGACTGTCAGCCACTACATAGGAGATGTCTCTTTCCCACCAATGATGCCGAATGCTTAAAGTGACTGTCAGTCAGTACTATTACAACATGCACACCATTAGCTACAAGGGAAAAGGACAAAGGAAGAGAATTATACTCCTTCCAAGCATCATTAGCAACTGTCAGCAAGGACATCGCCCCACTTCCAGTCGGTTAGGTTGACTTTCATACAGACGGAGCATGCACTGATACGGCCTATTCACTGTCGCTAAGACAAATGAGCACGATGAACTAGAGTCAATGTTATAAAATAGAGATAAAAACTTGGTCGACGTAGAAGACGGCAAGAGGAGCAGTGTATGAAAAGTTGAAAATAAGGTTCCGAAGGACGCAGTTGTATGTCGGATGTATATGCGTATATTTTTGTAAAAGACAAATGTACAGAATCAGAGGAAAGAAGGGGAGTCTAGAAGTCAACATCGCCATAGTCGACAAGATTCCGTGAACCGGTTTCCGAGTGGGGTGCTTCCGGCTTGGTTGTCTTCGGAGGACCTGTTAAGATAGGATAAAGCGTGACCGAAGCAATGATAACAAGACGACAGACCTTACTCTCGACTATCAATAGAATGGAGGGCAACGCTCCTGCGTACATGACAAGATGACCAAGCGCACGTAAACGTTTCCTAAACAGCTGGAGGAAATCATAATCGGTGCGTTTTTTTCGCTTTTGTCGCCTTTCAAATGAAAAAATGCTAAACTATGGTTGTGTAGCCGCGCCTTTTGGACACAATACTGTTGGGGTTAGGGTTAGGGGTAAGGGTTAGGGCAACTATTCCTCAACCACTCAAAGTACAACCGCGCATTTCCAAAAGTTTTTCTTTTGCATACAACTACTTGACCTCGTCGCCTGTGCGTTCCCCGGTCCCACCTGTAAAGACCCCCTATTACCGCCGGTTACGTATTACAAGCGGTTGGGGTTTGTTTACCTCGAGTGCGGCTACATAACCACATCTGACCGAAAAAAAGTTATTGCAACTGGCAAAGACCATAATAAGACTGAAATTGTGCATCTAAAGCTTTTCGGGAAACGGGTCTGACCTCAGGTTTCTTCTTTACAGTGAAAAGAACCTATTGGACGCATTACAAGAAGCTAAACAAGGGGAAATGACCAAAGTTACCTTCAATCACAGTATCCGCTTAGTCTTTCGCCTGCGGAACTCCCTTACATGGATTCCCAACGGGGAGTACACGCTGACTGATTTTCATTTGAACATTAATTTTACCTGCTATGTTTGGTTATGTGCGATCACGTATACCATTGGTAAAGGGGCGCAGAATCAAGCAGATGGGAAATGTCTCCGTTAATTAGAAATGCTTCGACAGTTGGTGTACAGAGCCAGCCAGAAATCAACAGAAAATAAAGCTGTCCCTAGCAAATTTAGAAAGAAAAGACTGCGACTAACCCAGTTACAGGCACCCTCGCGGTGAGGTACAGTAGGTGTGCTAACTCATGAAATGTTGACTGAAATTATGAAATACGTTGTCGTTTCGAAAAGATTACTTAAGTAGGGTTGTAAAATTAATCATCTTGCAGGATAATTCTATAATAATTCAGTTACCTAGGGATGCCGGCTTTCGAACGAATTGCTTTCCCGCCGCATGCAAAAACCAGACTCTGCACAAAATGACTGGTTAAGTAGCCTGAATTTTTCTCATTGACTTTCGATGTCCTCAAAAATTCAATTATAGTTCATAGAAACATGCATAAAGATATTCATTCTCTTACTCATTTGGTAGAGAATTACTCCTCCCAATTTTAAACTTTGAGAGAGGGTATATAGTTTGGTTCTCAAAAACTTTTCAATCTCCGGATAATTTTGAACACGACCTGCCGTTACACTTGCATTCAGGGTTTCCAAACCACAAGCCGTATATTCTCCGTGTACGAAAAACCATACATTTCTCTACGTTGTTAAGAGGAGATCGTATGGAGTCCATGAAATTTAGCAGTGGGTTTGAGACACATGGCAAACTTAAGAGGCCACATTACTAAGAGGCACGATATTTTATTAACGGACATTTCATGGTACTAAAAAAGCTCACAACCGGAAACTTTTTTAAAACCGAATTATACCCGTTCTTCAAGTATCAAATTGAAAGAAGTAATTTTCTACCAAATGAGTAAAAAACTGAATATATTTATGCATGTTTTCTATGAACTATAATTGAATTTTTGAGGACATCGAAAGTCAATGAGAAAAATTCATGCTACTGAAGTGGTCATTTTGTGCAGTCTGATTTTTGCATGCGGCCGGAATGAAATTCATTCGAAAGCCGGCATCCCGAGGTAACTGAATTATTATAGAATTATGCTGCAAGATGATTAGCTCTACAACTCTACTTAAGTAATCTTTTCGAAACGACAACGTATTTCATAATTTCAGTCAACATTTCATGAGTTAGCACACCTACTGTAGGCCGTAAGGAACAGAGTCTTGCGTAAATAGCACGATCCACCATACTGAAGGCATAGGTACTAGCTAAGAACCCATAGACACGCGTTTCACCGCTGCATAACACGGTCTGAGTCTGTAAGTCTCAAACAGACTGATCTACTCCAAGTTAACGATTAAGTTATGATGAAATTAAAAAAATAGAGTCTTGTCAAATCTACAAACCCTCCCATCCTACATGCTTCTCCTTGAAACTATCGTCAGTTGTTTTGTTGCATCTTGAAGACATGGAATAGTAGATTATCAAGTAATTAACCGAACAAGGATACTGGGACTGGAGACGCGGAGAAAGAAGGTATTTTTATTCGACGAAGCAAGTATAGTGCCTGCGCAACAAAGGCAAGGAATTGGAAAGACCTGAGAATACACGATCCACCTAAAGAAGTGAGTTCGCGTTTGTATACGCATATGTACAGCAAGAAGGCGGTAAAATGATGATCAGCGTGATGACGCAAAAAGACCCTCATGGAGGCATATGGCGACTAAAAGAAGAATCGACCAGACAGCTCGTGTTTTTTCAGCAGGTGGATCCTGTCTGTCGGGGCACAAAAGCCCAGGCAGGCAGAGGAATTAAGGTTAATCGCCGAACGGAAACCTGGTGGAGGATTTTTGTGCTCAGGCGGCAGACACAGGTGGGACTCTTCAGGAGAGTAACCAAAACGCTCAGTGGGCGGGACATAGGGGGGACCGTTGGAGGCCCTTTCAGCCAGGGTTCTGCCTATATGGCGGGCATGGGCTCGATGCTGAGCGTAGAACATTGAGGAGTAGTTTTCATTGAGCTTCCCTATCGACGAATCTTTGGCTCGCTCCTTCGCATAGGAGGGCAGCAGCCGGCGTCGCATACTGCGGTCCACGTATCTGCTTTCAAATATACAAAACTCCTTTGTGAAGGTGGGGAGAATATTCTGCTGGCTGGCGTTGGACATGTAGGGGTAGTCCTTGCTCCAGGGCTGATTGGAGCGTTCGTAGTCTGCGACCATCTTATCCAAGAGATAGGAACATTTGTGCACCGGACCAATGCCATCCTTGACCTCCATGCCTGGCGGCTTCCTCCCACCCTCTTTTCCTCCAGCCAAGCCTCCCGCGCCGCTGGACGTGGCGCTTTTTGGCTTGCGCGGCAAAAATAAGGCGGGACCGATCGATAGGGCGGCTTGAAACGTGTGCGCGACGGGGGACGCGCGACCACATAAGAATGGGGAGTGCGGGGGGAGACGGGTTGCGGTCGCATACTCCGGTAGTTGGAATGTCACCAACCGTAACGGTTCATCCGTTTTACTGACCGATAGTCGCCCGGGAATTTGGTTAACTTAAAAGGACCCCTTCTGAACTAACACTTGGTTTGCCGCAAACTTAATCGTTGACTGGATATCTCATGCCTTGAAGAAGAGTGATAATAGTTAGTGTCTCTTTAAATATTTCACCGGATGGATGACATAACCTACAGTCATCCACGTCTTTGGCGTCAACGTCAGTCGTATTACAATAAATAGCAGACCTTACAATACCTGGAACTGTCGAGATGCGATAAACGGGGCTTGCTAACGACGAGGAGTAATTTGGGAGGGGACTAACACTGACCCATCCTGAGTGGAGAACAGAAGCCACTTGCCCTCACGAGCCTGAATGGTCACCCCAGTCTCCCTGACGTTGTCTTCAAAACTAGCTGCTCTATGCCATTTTGGTCTAGCATGCGGCCTTAGGACAAGACAGAAGGCTGGTGTTTCATTCTATAGTTAGGAAGTAAAAATTTCAAGGAACTGAGTACGCTTGGATACAACTGTCAGAGCGTAGGCCTGCGACTTAGTAGTCCTCACTGGACTTCAAACCTATTGACTTGGGATCAAAGCTAAGGCCTTACCGGCCTGTGGATGAAGAACGAAAGACTGCTGGTACGAAATATGACAGAAATAGGCGTACTAGCCTCCCACGGTTTATGAATAAATTGACTTTGTTCAGAGGAAATAAAAAATCCCATAGATACCGACTGAGCCAGCGAGATCGGATCGCGGTCTTCTACAGAATGTAACATTCGAAGCACTACGAACAACCGGGCGACACCTCACCTAAGTTATGTGGACGACAATGGAAAGCCCATCCGACCTGATTCGCCTGAATATATTGTATCAGAAATATATTTGGTTAGACAGAAGTGTACAGATGGCTGGAGGATCTTCTCCCAAGCCATCAGGGAAGACGGCACCTGCCACGCACCCGGCTGTTAACTACCCAGCGCCACGAGTGGCAGTTTATGAGTCTGGTGGTCATCTGGTGGATTCCAGATGGGTTACTTGGGAAATGATGCTGGGGCAGTCGGCTTACTGTATCAGATTTGGTGGATCACAGGCGTTTCAGTAGACTGGGCGGACAACCTGACCAAAGTGTGCCTAAATTCACGGCTCTCAGTTGGCCATTGTAGCTCAGGTGGATAGAGCGTTGGCTGTACTTATGTCTTCCCCTTGATGTCGTGAATTCGAATCCCACCGACGTTGCCGAGTTTTTCACAGCTGGGTCAAAATAAAAGGGGCTTTAGCAACAATTTGCTGCGAAATATGTAGATTTGGGTCTGGAACATAGGCAGTTACGGAAATGAGTAGTGGGAGTCGTAACAATTATCGGGTCTTCAGCGGAACGATCCAAATGACTGTGCCTACAAACTGAGCCCCAGCCCTTCAGGTCATAAAATTATAGGCACTGTGTGGTATGGCCGCAGGAAACTCCGGAGAAGGTTGGCCAAGATTTAGAACGCGTTTCAGCCAATGGGGATAGCAGGCAGACTGTAAGGGATTTCGAAAACAGTTCAGTCGCACAATCCCTTGGCCTCAATGATCAGAGAGAATAAGGATGGTGTGATGACAGTTCCGTCGTCACTGTCGACGATGTCCACCGTATACCTTAGGACAGGGTGGGCGCGGGGATGGCTATTTGCGCGCCAATTATTTTATAGTGATGGCAGACTTGCACTGCGTTTACCGCACTCCCTCTTTACCCCACCTGAGCCCGGTGTCAAAACAGGGTTAAGAACACCGGAGGGCGGGATCGGGCGCACTGACTGACAAAGCTAAACGGCCCGTCTATGCGTGCCACACAGGCCTAGTCCGCGCACGGTGGACCAGTTTTTTAGACAAACAAAGGAGCGGCTCGGATCCCAACGGAGTCGGAGGTTCACAAAGGTAACAGCAAAAAGGAACCATTATAGCCTGATTATGTTCTGAGAAGAAAACTAAATTATCCCGTCGGTTGGCAGCCGCCTAAGTCACTGCTTTTGGCCCATCGCGATGGTTAAGAAACGCGTCAGACTGTTTATAGTGAAGCATATGTGCTGAGTGCTGTGCGGACGGAGTACCCGGTCGATCTCACTCTCTCTCTCTCTCCCCTCTCCCGTGAACCGGCCGATTGTGCGGGACAGTCAACCAGCTGATGCTGATGACGGCGTGATATTCAATGTCAGACACGACGCCTCCGTGAAAGGAACATTTTGGCAAACTGCTGAACCCCATAGGCTCGTCCCTCTACCCCCTAAGGTGACGTCCATCCTGAAGGCGCCTTCGCACCCAAGTATACTTGTGACAGAAACCAATTATCTACCATGGATATCGTCGGTGCCAAAGTGGATTTGAATAAATTAAGCACGCGTAGTTAAGGCAGAATTGCACGAAAAATTAAAATTGTTGATGAGATTGTAAGTCAGCTCTCCAACGCCAGTAAGACCTAAGGCAAGCGATAACTTTCCGACTGAAAGCGTTGAGGCATATTCCCCAACACGAAACTGAGGATGTAAACGGCTGCTGTCCCAGCTACGATTTTGAACGAGGCTGGGATGGATGTAGCAACGGTGGAGCGGTCCCTCCGTGAGTGTGGCCGACAAACGATTGGCCAAACGACTGTGCCGCTACGGGCGCTTGTAAATAAGGTGCACAAGGACGACACAAAAACACCCTTAACATCTCTCTCGGGCACCCGAAAAACAACCCCGAGGCCTGTGTTGGCCTCGCACGGAGTCGACAGGTTTGGCGAACTGCCCTAAATCTGGCGCATTTATTTCGAAACGAACAGAATAACAAGGGTCAAGACTATGGAAGAGGTCCGCAAAAAGAAAGTGTCACGTACCAGCAACGGAAGCATTCAACCGTTGGCATCGTATTAACTCTGTCAACGGAATTTTTCGGCGAGGAATGGCCTCATTTGGTGTTTACGGGCCTAGCGCGATGTCATAACGAGGAATCCACATCCCATGTCACGAGACACTATTATTATTGCTATTATTATTATCCTCATCACCCCCATCATCACCACCACCACCAAGTTTACTATCAATGCTGATAGACTTCATGTCCATACCCAATGCTACAAAACATTGTTCTGATCATTCGATCGCGAATCCATTGAAATGCTGTCGGACAACCAGTGCTTAGATCCCCGACATACTTCACGGGTACAGGGGCGAGGAAAGGGAGAGACTGACACAGTACAGGCATCCATCCCTACGACGAATCAGTGTATTCCCGGTCATAACCAATCTGGCACGCTAGAACCCGTCCAAACGGGCTACTACTTGTGGTTTGAGTGACTGCTAACTGAATGAGTTACTCGTTTGTGCACTGGACTAGAGGTCAGGCTGGAATGGCCCCTTAATGTAGCAGTTAAGCCACTCGCATTTGCACCAGATCTCAGAAGAATCACGGGACGTATAGAGTAAGGACCAAGTCGTACGCGGCACGCATAGAGAAACTGTACAGCTTTGTCGGTCGCTGCATTACCTTTGACCACAAATAAGCCTGATCAAAAGCAAAGTAGGTGGAGAGTGTTGGTGTTCAAAATCCTGAAGTTTCGCTATACTTTATTTACATCTAGATTTCCCCAAATAATTGGAGAAACGTCATTTTATAAAGGAATTAGATTGGCTATCACTTTAAATTAAACGTTTTAAAGTAATATACAATAGAATAACAGAGGCAGATATGTCGACTAACCGAAAGAACGTTGTGGAGGTGGATACCGGTCAGAATGAGATAATTCTCCTTCACTGGAATACTTAAACTGGCGACGAGCGTAGTTAACACGCAGTCGGCGGTTTTCAAATATAGTTCTGTCCAACTAGAAGATGCATTAAAAGTTAGGTCGCGGGTGCCTACTTGAAGAGCCCTTTCTGCTTCCTCTGGAGAACTGAGGGTCACAAGTGCGTAGCTGCAAAATAAATCATTTTGAGTTAATGGGATGCCATGAAACCTTGAAGAATGTTTATAAGGATCAAAGCTCAGAGGCTAAGAAACTCATTTTTAATAAGAGACTCAGTAAAGTGCGGCCGGCAAACAACGACACCTGTTTTGAAAAAATAGACGGATAGTGTGGATTGAGTATTGAGACCGACCTCTACAAGGCGGAATTCTGAACAATGGCAAACAGAAGGATTTGAGTTTCCCCATGGCTTGTTTAAAGGCACGTTTACCGGTCCCGAGTTTATGAAGATATTGGGAAGAATCACAGTAAGCAAAAACTTAGCTTAGTGGATGAATAGTAACAATGGGAGGTGTGTGAGCTATGAAGATGCCAGAGGCAGCACACACACACTGGCAAAGGCGAGTTCCAAATTTCACAAAAAATGCGTTTGCCGCAATAAACTGAAAACTTTTAAAATACATGATCGGCACAGTAAGACTGATTTCATCCACTGTTAACTCGCACCCTCAACCCATGTGATCATAGCTGTTTGGGTTGCGCAAAAAAATATTGTCATTTAGGAAAAGACGGGAGTACCTCTTTCTCTCGTCTAGCCGAATACGTTGAATGGGCCCATAAGGCTCTAGGATTTGCCGAATAAGGGATTCGGACATATCACAACAATTTATGTGTATGGTTGTGCCACCCCGTCTACGACTATTGGAGGCTTCCTTAAGAGAAGAGTAGTTGGAGGATGAAGACTCTGGAGCATGTCTACTGAAAGGTTTGTTTGCTGCTGTCACATCACCGGTCTGGTCTTCATAGCCCAATGGCGAGCGACTGAACTTCCCACTGCGCTTTACATCATTTGAGCTTGCCGTATCACTTGAATAAGGCTCTGGTGGCTCCTTTTTCAAGGGCTGAGAAGACGTCGGCTGCATTCTTTCCCCATAGACGAAGTTGTCGTAAAGATTCATTCTTTTGTTTTTTTGTTGACCTTTATGCATGCGCCGGTAAGCACACAAAATTACCTGAGGCGTCTTCTACATCACCAGACAAAAAGTCCGACTCCCTGATCTTTCTTTTAAAAACGTGCTTTTCAGTAGCGCTTCCAAAGGAAATGGCGCCAGACTTTAGGAGTTTCATGGCCTCTTCTTTGGCCTTGTCCGTATTCTTAACATCTGACAAAAAACAAGAACAAATACAGCGTACTCTTATTCCTTTCTTCTTTTACACGCAGGTTACTGGCTTCCTGGTTTAGGTCGTTAAGACAAACCCTCTGCCAATTAAAAATGGTGATGTCAGTTACCATTTGTTTTAGCATCCTTAGTTCACTACGCAGGTCAGCCTCAACTTCCGTCAGCTTATTATCCAACGGAAGCACGACTTATGTGACGGGATAAAGACGAGCTAACTGAACATACATGAACTAAGCGCCTCCTCTACGTCTGCGCTAAAAAGTAGAAGAGAATGCACAATGTGGTAAAGTTACTTTGAGTAGTCTTGCAAATCCCCGGGCAAACTATTTACATCCCGCATATTCAGGTTCTTTATCTGGAAGAAACCGGCTGGACTTCGGCACAGTAAAACTATGCGTTGTAATCGTAAATTGACATTTGAAGTCAGTTACTCAGAAATATATGTCCGAGAGTAATTCCGGATTTAGGGATTATGAGTATCTTTCCAAATTCGCTCTGCAGTAGGGGCGCATACTAAGTCTAGAGAAAGCACTTAAGGACACGGCGTAATTGATTGACAGCGGGAGAACTAGCAGAAGCACAGCCAGTAACAAATAAAAAAGTAGGAAAGGAGCTCTAACACTATGCAAAATAAAACAGAGACATGCAAACGTAATCAACTTTGGTAAAGCGTGCACGGTACAACGAAAACCGCTAAAACGTGTTAGTGCTTACTTTTAGTAAATCGACCTAATGCCACGTGTTATTCCGATATGAACCTTTCATCAACACTTCGTTCGATGTCGAACCTTCTAATTTTTGACTCCAAATTCGCTTTCCTTTGAATAACCTCTCTTTTGAAATAAGGCCATCGTCTACATGAGCGGTATTCAAACTGAAGTCATGTAAGCATTTTACCCCGGAAGATATAACGCAATTATATTCGTTTCATTCTCAAACGCTCAGCCGGAATTTGAGGCGATTCTTCTTAGTGCTCATCGGTTTTAAACTCACTGATATTTTCCACACGTAGACGAACTTCGCAGTCTTTGTCATCCCCTTCTCAGGTTGACTATAATGCGATCTACTGATGACACGGATGGATTTCTCCACTTTGTCACCCTGACGATGGTTTCCTAGGTATTCGCGGTCACTTCTTTTCGACTGTATGCTATCTACGAAGATCTTCTGGGCCGGGGAATGCAAGATTGCATTTACAGCGCATTGGGGTTGTGGTCTGCGCGGCCTCTTATATCCTTCCTTGTCTCGGGGTTAATCGAGCTTTCGAAAATCGCGACGAGTTCCTCTGCTTCGCCACCTTGCCGGGGGTTTCTCAGTCAGCAAGGAAGCACCATGGTCGCATTTCTCACACTTTAGCAATGATCTTCGTGCCTCTCCATTGCCTTCTTTATTTCAACCCTAAACGGACAACTAATGCCCGGAGTGCGTTCTAATGTCTTGCCGCCCGAACGGCTGCTGCCATAGTTGGCTGAGAAATGTGATTTTATCTACAGTGGTATGGCTGTGCAAGCATACTCTTCCATTATACGATATCTCCCTTAACGTGGAGATTTTCTGTCCTTCCTGCGCTATTATCAGCAATGTGGTTTGATTTCGTACATCAATTTTCCTATCACGAACGACATATTCCTTTTCCCCAAAAACGCGCAAACCACATCGGGTGTACATCGTTATTGACTGACGTGAACACTCGTCCCAATAATGAACCGCACGGTTTGGTCTATTACCTTCATTTGTACTTACCGGTTAACAACCCTGTGCGGGCAAGAATCCTCTCAGAATACCCTGCGAAGTCACTGTATTTCGACGACCCTGACTTCTGTAAACTGATGGACCAAAAGAATGTCCTTCTGCATTTGTTTTGTGGCTGATTTGGTGGTTGCTGTTGCATTCAGAGTATCGAATTTTCTTGTACTCACTTTTGAAAGTTATTTCACTAACTATACATTTTTTAATTTTATTAATGCTTTATTTTTTTAAAGTTGATATTTCTTAGCCGTTAAAGGCCCGCTCCTAACATGAAGAATCTCATTGTCATAACCGACTTACAAGCTAATGGCGGACTCTTCTTCACTTCTTGCCTTTGTCTTCTCTCAAGTGACTGCAACATCAAAAGATTTTTCTGGCGTGGCATTCGAGTTTGGATAATTACGACTCAGAGTTAGCGTGGCACCGGTCTGTCGGTCGCTGTACTTCGCTGAATGTTAGTTGCTGTGCTGAGCAACTTGATTTTAGGCCAGTAGTATTGAATATAGAGGAAAACCTCATGGATTACCGGTTGGTTATCCTTTTCTGTATTCGTCGTGAATATTGTGCCCGGAAAGGCCCGGTCGGGAATTGCGTTTAGCATCGAAACCCGAGTTCCTTTGAGGACATTAGAGTTATCACCCAAGTACTTATTGCCCCAAGTACTGGAATTCGAAATGTACGTTAGAGTCATTGATTGTTCTAGACGCATGATTGCAGAATCAGGTGCATTATACACATTCTGCATTCCATTTGCATCCGGTGTACATCTGCTTGTAGCTTTCTCTGATCGCAGGTCCGAGTGTGAATTCAAGGCGACAGGTGAATGGCATTTTCGCTAAGGGTTGGATCATCTTTTCAGCCTCAAAAGCCTTAATTTATTTCAATTTTTCCTTTGGCATTCCTGGCTTCCATCAAATAGATTAGGATGGAATTACTGACTAAGCGATTTCGGAATAACTCTTTCGTGGAAAGTGTGGAAGAAAATGCTCTAAGTTTTATTTTGTATTCTTTCCACCTCCCCGGAAAAGACTGCAACCTGAGTTTTCGATTGCTTCCAAACAATTTCCGATGTTTTTAAACATGGGAAAATCCATAGAAGATAGCTCTCATTCTATTTAGGATATGAGCTGAAAACGTATAAAAAATCGTAGTAACGTTCCTACGACATGTAGACTCTCGCTTTTGATCTCTTAAGGTCTATATCATACAAAGCTGACCAGACGGAATGTGAGAGTAAGCCTCGCATTCCAGTCCATTAACTGGACTCTCCGAAATCCAGTACCAGCTTAAGGCGAATTTTCATCATGACACCTAGAAGGATGAGGATGAGGATAAGGAGGAGGAGGAGGAGGAGGAGGAGGAGGAGGAGGAGGAGTTAACAGGACATTGTGCATCCGCACTACAAAACACTATCAGCTGAGAGGTGATGCCGAGGACGTGACTAACTACAACAGTCAATTTCCACCTGTAATCTTGAAGCAGCTGAAGAGGACAAGACAACTTCAATTAAGTTATTTCGCTAGAAAGTCAGAAGAATATTCTTCTGAGTTACTATTCATCGTTTGCAGAATTTACAATCACGACCCCGGCTATCGTGTCTCCTTCTTCAAAATTTACAATCTGTTAGGTTTGACGCTTCCTCTAATTTTTCCAGTGCACAAAAGATTTGAAGTAAAAGTACATCACATGCTATTTGCGGCTACTGTTCCTCGCATGTAGAATTTACAAGCTGTCAGGTTTATCGTGCCCCCCGGTTCTTCCCGCGCACAAAAGAGTTTGAACGACAGAACACACACTACAGAAATAGGGTTAATGTGGGTTTACTTTTGCTAATTCGTTCTGATCAGCTCATTGAATATAAAAAGGTTGTATTCTGAGTTTTGTCACCATGTTAACTTGGAAGACGGCACGCACACTTGACTTTTAAAGCTTCGAGTCTAAAGAGACGGAGCCAGAGTTCCCAACTCAAGTGTCAGAACGTCCGGTTTAACGAGCAGCTGAGCTTGAATTTAGGCCTGAAGTCTTTACTTCTGTCCACTGATGTATGACCTATGGAGGACGCTGCGTAAGCCGAAAAGGGTTGTTCTAATCTTCTTTGCCTTCGTTAGTAGGCGACTCTAATGCCATTAAATTATTAAGGAATTTTTACTGGAGAATAGGACTGGCCAAAATGTAATCTGCGAATTAACTTGCTTGCGTATGTTCTCTTCCTATTGACTGGATCATATTAGGATGCACATGTCTATGACTTAGACCGTGGGTGTTGCTTACCATTTGTTTTTAACACAAGTGATTATTAGTACTGCACGCTCTGGAGTACAAACAGTGCTGATAAGTTCCTTTCGCACAGCATCCTGTGGAAGCCGTTTCAGTGATAAGCCACTTGCAATTATTTATCTTTTAAGACTGGGATAGACTGGCGCACCAGTTGAAGTCCCAACCGCAGCCGCCGCCGTACGGACAGACCTGAACGAAAATAAACGGCGGGGTCAATTTTTTGGACTTCAGTAAGTGGCCCAGTTCATCCCAGCCAGCGCGACCGATAGTTCATCCGTCGCAAGTAACGAGCAACAGCACCATCGCGGAGAGGGCGCAGTTAGTTATCTTAAGGCGGAGCGGACTTTGAAACATCTATCTCACCTTCAGCGTGCATCGGCAAAAGCCACGAACTGCGAACTAAAATCACTGTAGCGCAAGAATCGCCCACCCAGCATCCACGAAATCTATACTGCGTTAAATATACGTCCGAGCTTCAAAACGAAACACAGTTTAGTTGATACAGTATTATTTATTTGCTGAGAAATAACTTATCTTACGAAAAAACCCCAAATAAAAAGACGACTTTACGACGTGTCAATTAGTTAAGGCCTAGTATAACATTCAGCAGGGAAGGAAAGTGCCATACAACGACAAAATGATGAAAAGCAGCAATAAATACAACGTATTAGTGCTTTGCCGATTGTCCTTTGATTTATCAAATTGCTTTAAGGTGGGAGGGCATGGAGACTACTAAGTTGTTTATGGTGATTTGGTTTATATGATTATTTAGTACCAAATCCATCTTTCAGTGCATTCAAAGATGTTTTCTTGCCTTGTCCTAATACCTTTTGATCAATGCAAAAAAATTGTGGTTGTATTCAGGTCCGGTCTGTTGAAGGGGATAAAAATGTTTCGTGGACCGAAGGCGGAGAGGCTGGCTGTGGTCTGAAATATTAGGTTATGGTCTCAAACTGAATTGGAATCATGCCTCCATTTAGCGGTAAACAGGGGCATTATTATGCAACATTACGGTGTCTGTTCGACTTCGATGAGCGCCACTGCAACCGATTTCGATAAACAACTTGCTATCTATCGTCTCCGTTGTTGAACGCCAGCATAGCCTCTTTCCGAATATGGTGGCCATACAAACCATCAGGCGTCAACAGTTCCTTAGATTTAGAGTCGACAGAGTGTGCTTTCGTTAAAAGTTCTTCTCACATACTACCACATGGGCCGACTTCGGAGGCTTGTCTAAAAATAAGACCTCATCACAAAAGTAAATGCTTTTCCAAAATGAAAGTCTGTGATTAATGTATTTTAAGCAAACAAAATACGTTCTCCAGTAAGTTTCCTACTTAAAAATGGCTTTGGCAAGGCGTTTCGCCAAATGAGGCCGAATTCCTTCATTCTTTTTTCTAATAATGCGCAAAGAAAACATTGACAAATGCTCCCTGTAAATATCCTAAAGGGGCATATAATGATATCTTTTCAGTGTCCCAGGGATGAAATCGTCGTCTGGCCTACTTGTGGACCGTTTCAACCCAGCCTGCTTAGCTCTAGGCATTGTTTTATTATTAATTTTCCAGAGATTGACCTGACTTATATTGAAAATACTAGTTAACGACTCACTCGACGGTCCTTTGGCTGCCAATAATCGTATCCGCTCGAAGTCAACTACCGACAGGAATCGTCTCGATACCCTTGTCCCATGGCGTGGCACGGCAAAGTGGCAGCACGTGACGCGCCAATTTACGTATGCCTTTTTACGCCTCCTAGTTTCGGGTGTGATAAAACAAACACTGACGAACAAGCTTATTACTGCGTTCGACGACATAAAACGCCACAATTTCGCTAAATAGAATTTGTAACGAACAAATTGCGTTCTGTTTCATAAAAAGAATTCGCTTTCGAATACCCGTTTTGACCTGATTTTCATGAACTAAAAAACAAATTTTCTGTTTTCAGAGTGGATTTCTCTGATACCTTCTTGATTATATGAAAGTTCCTTTATAGTGTAACGCCATAGATGATACTTATTAGAACAGAAAATTAAGTGGATATCCAGAAACGTCAAAAATTACCCAATCTTGGCTTGTTTGCCCTCAATAAAACAGGGCCAACGTGAGTCTCCCTTTAGAAGAGGGTTTTCCGGAATTCCAATCAATTCTTAAAACGCAACTAACCACACCAAATACAGTGCCACCAATTCCAATACCGATCTCGACCTTTCATGAGTTAGGTCATCTACTGTATATTCAGTTAACATGATCACCATGAAGGCACGTTGCGAAGGAGCTACTTTAGATCGACCATCATTCGAAACCACCAAGGTCATAACTATTAGTCCGTCGCGACTGTCTATAAACGCAGGCAGTCATCTAAAGTTAGAAAAATATGCGTCGAATGCCATTTGGCTCGACCTCCTTTTTCCCTTTCCCCCTATTCCGTATCAACGACACCTCCGAGTCAAACTGACTAGGAATGAGATTGAACGCTGTGACTGATGTAACTTACGGCGGTTGTCCAGAAAGTGGCATGTGCGGACTCTCACTCCGCAGAAGTGAGAAATACTATAAATGCGTATCAAAAAGGAGATGATACAGTCTGATCTCCACTTCAAAGAAAGCCAAATCAGCCCGTGAGTTGTTAGCCTTCAAAGCCATGAATACCAGTGTACTGTAATAGATTCAAGTGTGTATAATCGATTACGGTGAGTCGACTATTCTCTGAAATACTTTGATGAATGACTCACTAAAATCAGTTTTCCTCTCTTCTCCGCCATACACGCGTATCGCCTGTGTTTCCTGCCTTCCTTACTGCTTCCGAGAAAGGCTCTTTCAAAGCAAATGGTTCCTTGTCTCCTTAAGCTTTCCCTCCACACTCACTTGTATCTGAATTGACTTTGATCATAGCAAAATTCACTCCGACAGCCAGTCCCTGTCAAAGATGCAATGAGCACTTTCTCGTCACACGATTCTACTTAGAAAGAAAGCCAAAAGTGGAGGTAATTTTAATATTGTAATGTAGTAGTAACGGAGGCAAAGAGAAGGTCGCAGCCTCTTTATTGATTGATTCTTCCAAATTCCTTGTGGATGTGGTGAGGACTCCTTCTGTGTTCGGTGAACGTTATCGCTAAGCCACGGAGGCTTCAAAAGAGGAACGAAGAACGGAATTACCCGTAATAAAAAAGGCATATCAACTGAGCACGACGGAATTATTCTGCGCTCCAACTGGGACAATTTCGACTTGGATACCATCCCACAGTTACAGTCTCTGACATTGATACTGGAACCGTACGTACAGACTAACTTTGTGCATTTTTGGAATATTTTTTCACGCATCGAAATTCGCCTGGAACCTGGATTAAGTGCAATTTGTTTATCAGCACGGTCCAACTGACAACGCAACTGGCTACGCAACCGATTCACGGTATACAGCCTAGAAAACCAATCGCTCAAAATCCTTCAAGGTCTGCAATTATTCAAGTCCCACGAGATCTGGAAAGGGCTAAGTCGCTTCTGATTAAATTCAACAAAATTTATCGAATTTTAAGTGTTTTTTCGCTTATTGAGTTTTGAATACTCACTTTAATTCATCATATATAAGCGGACGTATTCGTTATAACATCGAAAGCGGAATTATACCTATTATATCACGTCGAAGTTTATGGATTCTCAGCAGGCTAACTGTAGTAGTACGGCCAGCGACGGCACCTCTTTGGAAGATAAGTCC
>CACRXP010001261.1:0-10121 GCA_902702965.1 Spirometra erinaceieuropaei
CAGCGGGCATAGACTAGCAAAACTCGAAAGGAGATGGCAGCGGGCAGTTCTTAGAGAAAAGGCCTGTATTTAAGGAAATACAACCAAAAAAACAGGTACTAAAATCGTTAGATCTCACAGAAAAACCACTAAAAATAATATCCTCCACTTATCTTCAAATTTAAAACCAGCGGCTTCGTCCAGTATTTCTTATACTCAGAGATGTCAGCTGGCGAACATTACGTTTTTGTTGGTTAGAAGACTCGAAGCTGGCCTTTGCTTCCTTTTTCGCATCAACTCTATCTCCAGTCTTCCGCACATTGACACTCTCACTCCGAGAGATCGGTCTTATGCCACGCGCAACTCCTGCATGGTGATTCCGCCGCCTCTTTGTACTACATCTAAGGGCTCCCTCTTCTTTGCTTCCAAATATGCCTTCCTTTGGAATAATCTTCCGCCTGAAATTAGATTATCGCCTAAGTTACTGATATTCAAGTCGAAATTACGCAAACATCTTACACCGGAAAGCATAAAGGCACTGTTAACGGTCTCATTCCCGAACACTCAGGTTCTTGACTTCGAGAAGGGTCCTCCTGGGATTTAGTGGTCGATGAAGTGGTAATCCTGAATTATATCATTAGAAACCCCTGTTTTGAATTGGTTTCTAAATCCACTGCTATCACTTCTCTCCCATAGCAACAATTTTCGCGGTTTTTGATGTCATCTCCCGCATTCCGACCTCATGCGGTCAGTCGACGCTCACGGCGGAACCCTCAGTATTCACCGTCTACTAGTCGTTTGGTCGTACCTCTCTTCCCCACTGCTCGGCTGAGCCCGAAGCGTGCTGTGGCCGATCGCATCTGGGTTCCTCTCGTCTGACCTCTCGGACGCGAATAGTCTCATGCGGCGTATCAATCCGGCCCAGATAATCTCAGTTATGAATCCCATATGCAATACCACATGCAGGCCAGTCCTGTCTGACCCGCATACGTACCCCTCAAGGCTGACATTTATTGCTGCCCTGACGATGTCCGACTATAATCCGTTAAATACCACCACCTAAAGGTCAGTTCTGCCTGCATATTTCTGTCATTATGTTTATTAAGTGGTTTTTTCCCCTGTAAAATTATTCCAATCATTTTCAAATTTTTGTATGGAGTTTTTTTTCACCCCTTACTAATCATTTTTCTCATTGGACTACTTATTCAGAAACTATAAATTGCATTTTGTAAAGATTCTGCCTACCTCGTCTAAAATTCGCATGTAAATTTATTTTTCCTTGCTTCGATGGGATCCCGACGCGTCTTTAATAAAAAAATTATTATTATGATTATTATCATCAGTGGCTGGCATAACTTCTATGTAAATATCTGCATGCGTTTCCAGAACGCCTATCTGGAAATAGGGTTTTCCCAGGCCCTGCCTCCATCCCTCATGTATACTGAACTATAAAAGTCATTTGATAATGCACTCCATTATTTTGCACGCGATGCAAGTAATACTGACGGGATGATAATTTTCGCAGTCAAGACGTGGAGGTCCTTTAAGAATCAGGATGATGAATGCGCGCTTCGACTCTTACGGGAGCTCGCCTCCTTCAACTGACTCTTGAAATATTATAGGAAATGGCTTGCAAAGTTCGTTAGTAAGTCCTGGCAGTGCTATTGCTGTAATTCTATCCAGGCCAGACAATTTCGTCGGCTTCAGTCGGAGTAGTCCGATCCTAACTATAGCCGATTAAAAGTGTGGTTCCTCGATTAAGGAGGTTGTGGGGAGGGTAAGAGGGAGAAGCGGAGTAGGAGACATTAATTGGCAAACGAGTGGAGGGGAAAATATAGAATAGGGTTTTCGGGCGGAGAGGGACTGGAATAAATTAAAAAAGAGGCGTGCCTTAACCTGGTCACCAGTCTCCACTTTCCCATCTACAGAGTTAAGTGCAGGGATGAATCATGAGCTCTTTTAGTACTTCGTATATATTCATAAAGCATTTTCGGGTGTTCTAACGAATTTTGCAATATTTCCTGTTCGAGCTTCCTTCGCAGCCTAAAAGCCTTGGTCTTGCAAACGTTGTGTTGATGCTTATCTTCCCGTAAGTGCTCCCGGGGGACGGTTAGTCTACAACGCTGACAACGGCGATTTCTTTTTTTAAAAATGCCTGTGAAGAATTTATCCACCTTGGGTGGTTCGCAATTGTCTTTCTTCTCAGTGTACAGTCGGAATAAACAATTTATATCAGTAAGGAACTGAAAGTCATCCAATTGTCGTTTGCTCAACCATGTAGTTCTGTCTCCGATGATACCGCCGACAGATTTCTCCTCACGAGAGAATAGTCCCCTTTAGAAATGCTTCTCTACCACCTATTAGGCAGAATTGGTTTGAAAAACAGTGAGTACTCGCAGTTGAGCGTAATGTGGTCACTTTACCCAAATGACGATCGGTTCTGCAGGTCAAAAAGATTTTCATCCTCTCGGTAAAAATGAGATCAAGGCAGTTCGACTGTTGTCCTTTCCTGGCCCGCTTTCCAAAGGCAACGTTCTAACAGAGAAGTTCATCTGTTGATGATTGTAGATTAGCTATTGTGATTAAAGTTATCTTTCGGCCCTTGCGTAATCCATGTTTGCCAACCAATATCAGAAGCATTAGAATCCCCAACGATGAGGACATTTTTATTTTCACTGGCTTAATAGAATTCAGTTATTAAAGTGAGATGTTGGTCAGATTTTGGTCAGGCGAGCGGTACACCACCAAATGCGTCAGTGGTCTGATATACTTAGCAGATATGGTGATGCTTAAGAGTTTCACATCCCGTGGAGGATTATTCAGCTGAGCCATAGCGGTCAGCCTACAACAGACGTAAATTATGACTTCTCCCCGGATTGATCTATCTCCCCTGAATTGCTGATATCATCATCTGCGATATCTTCAGAAACCCACGTTTTGATGAAAGCCATAATGTCTGGCTTAATTTCACCAAATCAGTCTCATAGTTCGTCGAGTTTGTTGGAGAGACTTTGTAGGTTTTCGGAAATAACCCTCAATATTTGTTTCGTTCGAGAGGCCCGGCCTTCATTTGATAGGTTTTTACCAGAGGAAAGACTTCTTAGTTTGGATTATTTTACCATTTTTGACTTCCAGCCCTTCCTCTCCTCTGCCAATTCTCTTCTCAGTTTCCTCACTTTGGGCCTTTCCCTCGGTTCGTAGTCCGGCTGAAGAAATACTTGTTTGTACGGGCTCCATAAAGACATTCTTCCTCGTAGCAGAAGCGCTGTCTGGGCTTTGTTTTCTAAAATAACTTGAGGGGTCTAAGGGACGTTTGCAGATTACGGCCTGGGTCTCCTTTGCTCAGTCGGAAGGATTTTTTGCGGTAAATATTTCCCCATTCTTCAGAACAGTACTGGCGTATTCATGAAGAAGGCCTAGATCATGTGTCACCCGTTCCATCGGAATGCATGATGTGGACCCTAGGCACCCCTTATTACGGTTTTATGCCTGCGATTTACGGACGACCTCTTTATTGCCCCATCCTATCCACGTACTCTTCCTTAACGCAGCATCTTTCGCAGCCGTAGTACGCGTTCAAATTCTTAATCTGTTAAATAAAGGCCTTAGGTGGAGCGTCACGTATGATTAAAACTACACGGAAGCGCAGGCTTCTATCAATTGCCTCGACACGCGAACCACCACTAGCTAACGACAATAACTCATCGACCAGTGGTTTGCATGACGTCTGCACGTCCGAGGGCTACCGGACTCCGCAATACTTTCCTACAAAAATAATGCACTTACGTGGGCTCCATAATTCTACCTAAACTAAGTCAGAACTCAGGCTTAGTCTGCTTTTGAATTGGAAGCCCATCTATTGCTAAGCATACAACCATTTCATCTGCTGGACGACGCAGAGAGGAAATATACAAATGGCCGTTCAGCTGACCTACAAGACGAAAATTAACGCATTCACAGTTGCCCACTGTTGCTACCAGTGCAAAGGAGGTTGCCGCGCCAAAAGGAGTTCGTGCGTCAGCTGGGACACTCAACAACAACGGCCAGATGGAAGTATGACGATTTTGAACGTAAAATCTGCTTGCGCAACGACGTACATACTCCCGATAACTTTTCTGGGGCATTCCGCGTTGACTGTCTTCCTACGCAGAGGCATGAGGGGATTCAAATGTAGAAGAGCCGTCGCCATTGTGAGTAGTCAAGGGATCAGAATCGTAAGTTTGTCTGTCTGACAACGTCGAAAATGATGTGTCTGATTTCCCTTACCTTTTCATTCACTAATTGTATCACTTTTTGTGTTCCCCTACGTGCGTGACGTCGGCGGTTTAGACCGCTAACACAATTCAGCACAGTTGGCACTGAAAGGTAAAAAAGCAGTCAGACAAAAGGGTCACTTAAGCAACGAAATCATACGCCAAGTCGAGATAGCAGGAAGGGGCACCGAGAGAGAGAGAACATGAGTAAAGTGGAGCACCAGAGCCAATGGATAAGCAAGTGCAAACGCACGCGGTCATTTACGCTCTTCTCACTGTCAACGCAGTGGACCTGCTCTGACGTCCCAACGACCTGTATTATGGCTGTTTGAATGATGAAAGACTTTCGGCACGCGGACCTAGGACAGTGACGGCGTAACTGTGTGCCGATGAGGCTGGCTGGTACCCCTTCCTCTCACTCCCGCCGATCTCTTCCCGCAACTTACCGTAACTCTCTCATCGCCCTCCCTCTCTACGTCGGCGTCTCCATTTTACCCTCCTCTGCACTTGTCCACACCGCTGCGTTTCCCACCGGTTGTTTAGTTGTCCTGCCAGTGTCGTCACTCCGTCTCTTGTTGCACCTCATCCCGTTTATACAATCAACTATTAGTATGTGTTCCCAGTCATCATCTTCTCCCATTATACTTACAGGCTACCTAAAGTTCCTTCTTCCCTTGCTTACGGGTGAGTATTTCGACATGTTAACGGATCTATTCAGACCGGTCTTAGTCAGGATCTCTTCCCAGTACTTCATTACCACGGTGTGTGCTATCCTTGACGTCCTTGTCCACTATACTGACAAACACTCAGATTCTGAGGTTGCTGAACTCACCCCGTAGGGATGCAGACGCGGTTTGTCCGATTTCGGCTAACTCATGATAGATCCCCTAATGCAATGCCGTTATCCACCGACACCACGGCGCCGCGCTAGCCACCTCTGAACATTGATCCTATTGGCTAGTGAGACTGCCATATATGGCAGTTTGCGGCCTCGATCACCTTAGTGGCTAATCCACTGTCACATCCTGCCCTTCACTATCCATACTTAATGTTGCCTAATGGTTTATTCGCTAGACCTATCCGCATTGATTGGGGGTCCCAAAAATACCTCGAAAAAAGTGGTGTTCGGACACCTTGGACCGGAGAACGCCTTCCCGGCGCCCTAACACGTCACCGCAGTTCTCGCTTGCCGGATAAATCAAGGACTATCGCCAGGCCAATCAGGCCATGCCAAAGGACCTCTCCGTGCTCTCTTGCCTGTCTGAACTCCAATCCGTCCTCCCGTCGTCAAAAATAATCCATAATCTCCTCCTTAGACGACTGCCTTCTGCTCTTATTCGGGGTCGAATTGGAGGGTTTCGACACTTTACACACCTAGACCGCTTACACTCCTATCTCTCACAAATGTGAGCTCGCTGTGAACCACCTTGCTATTAAGGCGATAACCCTAACGCTAACAGAGTTGGATATTCCTGTGAGTTGACCGGCTTGAAATTACAACAGCCAGTACCATTGAAGTGAACCAGGTTATTCTAACTGACTAATCACCGAGCAGGTGTTGGTGACCAATAGAGAACGAGCGGGCACCAGCGCCCCACAAGGACAGACTGTTCCTCCTATTCGTCCTCAAAGTTCGTACGCTGGAATGAGGCCATTGTCGTTGCGTTTCGTTCAGCCGTCCGTTCGCAGATGTGTTAGACCTCAGTGGTAAATGCCTATTTTTGACTAAGTCGTAGCACCATTATGCGTTTCCTGGCCTCCGCAAGCATATCGAACCAGCCACCACGGACAAACTCTTTCGTGATGAATATTTTTAGTGGCCAAGCAAGTCTGTCCGAAGTATTCCCTTACCCGAGAGGTATTTTATATTCCTTCTTGCCAACTTATGTACCAGTGTTATCGGAAGAGCGTCGTGGCGTACTGGAATGCCTTGTTGATCCTGTCCAGAAATTTGTTGAGGTGATTCTATAGTTATGTTTTACTGTTGCTGTAGAATGAACTTACACCTGCTACATACGATAAACAGAAAGGATTTCCAGACGAGTTGTTGAATGCTTTAAAAGGGATGGGGGCGTTTGGTTTGCAAACTCCTGAGGATTTTGGTGGTGTTGGCCTGAACAACTCGGAGTACGCCCGACTGGTTTCCGTTTTTGGAATGAAAGATTTGGCTCTTGGCATCGTACTCGGAGCACACCAGGTATAAAAATTCTAAAATAGGGATTCTCAGTGTTCCATTCTAATGCAATGCATTTAATTCTCGTAATTTTTTGTGCCGTCCAGCTTCAGCAGTACTTGACGAACTTTTTACTAAAACCTATGGGCTACTACGGGGACTTATTACGTTCCAAACAATTTTTAGAGCATAGGTTACAAGGGGATACTTCTTTATGGGACTCCTCAACAGAAGAAGAAATATCTTCCGTCTCTTGCGTCAGGGGAAAAACTCGCTGCATTTTGTCTGACTGAAGCCGATGCTGGCTCAGACGCCGCGTCCGTTAAAACAAAGGCCACCCCATCTGCAGATGGCAAATACTACACACTTAATGGAAGCAAAGTTTGGATTTCCAATGCTGGTACTGCTGACGTTTTCACTGTTTTTGCCAAGGTAAGTCCCCCTCCACACAAAACAAAACCATCTTTTTTGCAATACGAATACCCGGAGTGGCGTGAACGCTCCTGATCCACTGAAGATCTGCCTGCCGGAGTCAGGACGGTCACAAGTACGCGGGAGCCAAGACGGGAAAAGTAGGATGAATGAATCAGAGCGAATGAATACCCTAGAATTGGACTTTATTAATCTTACAGTTGATATGGGAGAACCAAGGCGAGAAACAGGAGGGTAGCAATTAAGGCAGAATTTCATCGAAGCATAAGTTAGCATGGAATTTACCTAGAGCAACAAACAGAAGGATCGAAGCGTTGAAAAATCTGATGAGTTGTGCGTGTGGCAAATTTTAGGTGTATCTGTTGCGAAGACAGTCGGGGTGAAGGCGTTGTTGTTTAACCAATGTGGAGGCGAAAGCCCGATTTCCAGGCGTATTTAAATGTGAAGAAGGCTAGCCGACCATCAGAACATTGTGTTTATTGTTATCAACTTTTCAACTCGTTTATGAGTCCATTGTCAGAGACAGTAGCAGCATCAGAACAAGCGACAGTTATATGGCGTGTTAGCCAATAACCGATCGATGTCACAAGGGTTCTGTACATCGGCGTCAGATCGATAAGTCGATTGACTGAATTTTCATCCGAGACCCAGGCTGCAGTCATTTCTCGGCCTGTGTCGTTTCTGTTGCAGGCGATTACCTTGGTGACCGCGTAAAGTTCTTTATCCCCGCGACCGGTTTGTGCAGAATGGCTATCTGAGGCACTTATAAGTCGTGATACCGCCCTCAGAGGAATCATCTATCAACACCACCAACTATATGGCACTCTCAACCACACACCAAGGACGTTCCGGAAGCGACCGGATGCATTGCTGCGGACATAGGTTGTGGATTTACACACCGGCCCAAAGCCATCATGCGCAGCAAGGTCATGAAAGTTGGGGACTGGTTAAAGCACGAGAAGGAATCTGGGGTAGTGTGTCGCATTTCGTGCCAAAACTGTCCTTGTAACTACACATGCCAGACTGAACGCATGCTCGGATCGCGCATACACGGATATAAGGTGGCTGTACGTCGAGGCGACGAATTATCGCAAGTGGCTGCCCAAATCTCCGAATTGAGCCGGGAAGACGGGTTGCCCGTTAGCCTAGCTGCTGGCTACCCGGCGCGTCCACAGGTGGCGGATAGTGGGACGACCTTCAGTGAAGGTTAGCTGCGAAATAAGCAGACCCAGGTCTGACGAATAAGCAGTCGCGGACCGGCAGCGACATTGCTACCAGGGTGCGGTGGGCTGAAGTCTGGCACGCTGAAAGCCTTATAAAATGCCGCAAAACCCAATGACGGCATTGTGACATGGCGACCGTAAACCGCCATTAAATAAGTTTTCTTGCCACCGCTGCCTTGTGGTTAGGCTTTTAAGCCAAAGCGCTAGAGGAGACAACCTCGAACAAACAATCCGAGCGGCTTTTGGGGACCCGCCCGTATTCAAAATTCCCAAGAAACCTCATGAAAAAATGTCCGATCACAGTACTACGATCCATGCTACGGCGTCCGCGGGAACCGACGCGCTCCGCAACCCTGGTCCAGTGGTGCGGGCGAATAGTATGCGAGCTGGACTACTCAATCGTGGACGGACTCTCGGTATTGGATGCTGGAATGTACGAACGCTCCTCGACCCTGGTACCCAAAGTCTGACCGCACGCAGCCTTCATCAGTACAACGTGGATGTCTGCTGTCTGTCTGAGGTACGACTCCCTGACTCAGGCTCCCGTGAAATCAAGATCCCTGGAGTCGAATCCCACTTCACCCTGTACCACAGCGGCCCCCTCGATTCCTCTGGTCGGCATGGTGTGGCGATCGCCCTATCACAACAAGCAGACCTCGCGCTACTTGCTTGGGAACCAGTCAATGACCGGATGGCCTACGTGCGACTGAAGGGTCACTTCACGAACATCTCCATCGTCGCTGTGTACTCACCAACTTCGGCTGCCGAACAGCGCGATAAAGAGGCGTTTTACTCTCAGTTGCAAGCGCTAGTTGAAAGACTGCCGCGCCGCGATCTGCTGATTGTTGCTGGCGATTGGAATGGTCGAACTGGACCTGGCGACTCCACAACCAGTCATCTTCTTGGCCGCTTTGGGCTTGGTTCCCGATGTGAAAATGGTGAGAGATTGCTGAACTTCGCTGATCGAAACCGACTGCTTGTCACCAACACATGCTTCC
The DNA here is from genome assembly GCA_902702965.1 of Spirometra erinaceieuropaei. Lineage (NCBI taxonomy): Eukaryota > Metazoa > Platyhelminthes > Cestoda > Diphyllobothriidea > Diphyllobothriidae > Spirometra > Spirometra erinaceieuropaei. The sequence continues at coordinate 9,059 of CACRXP010001261.1, forward strand.
AGCATCGAAAAAAACATCTGCTGACCTGGTATTCAAACGATGGTCGTACGGCCAGTCAGATTGACTACATACTAGTCAGCTCAAGATTCCGCAGCTGGGTTCACGATAGCAGATCGATGCGTGGTGCCGAGACTGGTAACGCCCATGGGTCGGACCATGTCCTCGTCCGTACACGCCTGAAAGTTCATCTCTCATCCGCGCCGAAAATGCCACGTCCTAGACGCCTCAATGTCGCAAAAATCCGGCAAGCCAGCACTGCTGAGGCCCTAAGCAGAGAAATCCGGACCTGTTTTACGACCCGAGCCGACGGAGAAGTCAGGAACCAGTGGTCGTCATTGAAGACATCAGTCTATGGGGCAGCTGAGAAAATCCTTGGATACACCCAGCGACGCCGCAGTGACTGGATCAGCGGAAGAACCCTGCAGTTGTCTGCTCAGACGGCTAGAGCCAGGTCCCGCAACGATGACTACTTCCGCCAACTTCGGAAGATGACGTCAAAATCGGCCAGGGATGACCGAAAGCAATATTGGGCTGAAATAGCGACATCCATGGAACAGGCCTCGAACGTTGGTGACACTCGAAAGCTCTACCGTCTGATCCGCCAAGTTAGCGGTAAGCCCTCTACACTGAGTGACTCTGTTCGCGATGTGAACGGCGGCTTTATTGCTGACAACTCGGCCAAAGTCGAGCGCTGGCGTGAGCACTTTGAGCACCATCTCAACTTCGATACCCAACCAACATCGCCCTTGCTCTCCTCCACAGCGGAGTTTCTTCCCTCTCCTATCTATGCAGTGCCATGCGATTCCCCCTCCGAGGAAGAAGTCGCCGATGCCATACGAAAGTTGCGCAACAATAAGGCACCCGGAGAGGACGGTATACCCGCTGAAATCTTCAAGTCTTGTGTCGACACTCTGGCGCCCTGGCTCCATGAGGTGATTGAACGAGCGTGGAGAGACGAGGTTGTTCCTGATGACTGGGGCTTAGGCATCCTTGTACCTATCCTCAAGAAGGGAGATAAGACGAGATGCGAGAACTACCGCGGCATAAGTCTCATCGACGTTGC
>CACRXP010001261.1:34848-68550 GCA_902702965.1 Spirometra erinaceieuropaei
ATAAAACTTAATTTGCTATTAGATAAGCGCAAGAGAGAATACGTTTGTGCACGGGTTTTATAAGATATAATTGAATTTATGGGGCATTGAAAATCCATGGGAAGAATTCATGCTACCTTAAGTAGTCATTTTTTCCAGAATGCGGTTTTCGCAAACGACCGAAGGAAGCTCATTCAAGAGCCGGCATCCTGGCGTGACTGTGGCACTCAGGGCGCGCCAAATACTCGGGCTGCTACAGGTTAGCGAAGGGGTGCTTACGCCGATTTAAATGGGCAGCCGAGGCCAGCCAGGACCAGTATCATATGGATGATTGGTCAGTCGGGCTAACTTTCTCGTTTACGGGACATGAATGCCGTAGTGCACCCGAGCCAGCTATGCCAGTCGAACATTCTCTAGCCAACCTCCGGAAGGTCTCATTATGTTGGTTGACACTTCTCAAAAAGAAAGGCAGGGTTCTAACGTGAAGGAGGTGGAGGGGGGGGGGAAAAACACAGACTCCTCCTGGCGACAGTGAGGCGACAGAATGGGAAGTCGGTGGCGGCTAGGGACGATGAGAGTAGGTCTTTTAATGGTGACAGGTCGGCCGTGGGGTTAGGTCTCCTGTGATCTCTGAGGTGCAGAAAAGGCGGGGTATCTGTAAAGTGACGTCCAGGAGGCGTCATGTGGTTCAAATAACTTAAACCCCCACCACTTGCGACATTTATAGGTCTTATAGGTGGATATCTTGTTCGCCAAGCAGCTAAAGAAAGGTTAAACAGGATAACTAATGGGTAAAAACACTTCCGAGCTTAAAAATATAACAAACTGTGTTTTCTATCAAACGAGGCCGTGGTAACTTTTGATGTTACGTCCTCTTCTCTAGCAGTCGAGACCACCGAAGTACTCCTGCAAAATAAATATGATCAAACGGAGGATCATCGCGGTCACGTCCAAACTCCAACCTCTGAAGTTCTGTTTCAAGGCGTATTTCACATTCAAAACAAGTGAAAGGTAGGCCAATGGGTTCATCAATTTCCGGACTCATAGCCGAGGCGGTCATGCGACGTTTGAAGTCACCTGTCTTCCAACACCACAGACCGGGATCCTGAGCTCGGTGTGTTGATAGCACCTTTGCCTTCAATAAGTTGACGACATCCAAAGTAGGTCTTAACACCGTCTCTCCGGATATACAATTTACGATGTGGGGGGGGGGGGAGGGAGGTGAAAACAACAAACCGTTACAGAGATTGTGTTTATCTGAAAAATCAAATGCCTAGGAAAGCGACAGATACCGCTCGAATACCGAGTTTTAGGAGCAACCATCCAGTCATCCACAAATCCAGTTGTGTAAGGACACGATGTCGGCGTGTTGAGACGCACTATAGCGAGCCGGAATACCAGGTTGCTGATTTGCGACATCTTCAACGGGTGCTCAGAGAGAGTGGCGACTTGTAAAACTACGTTGGCTTGTGTATGCTCAAACGATACGGTAGAACAATTAACACTGACCCCAACTTCAAGAATGTCCCGGAGGCCCTCAGCCGCCTCCTTACACCACTCGGATTTAGAGTTGCACACAGACCCCAAGTAATCATCAGGCGCCAAGTAGAATACGCCGTCAGAACGAAAAGTGCTAGGAGTCATTTTCCGGGCCTGATACAGTTGCGGACAAAGTACATATGTTGGGGAATCTCGAGGACTACTTCGCACGCGGATTGCCGAAATGGCAGCGTCAGAGGGGTGGAATGAGGTCAGCACTCAAGTCGCGGCTCATTCGGCCGGACCCGGTCGCACATTCAAGTTTGGCCAGGTCAAAATTCTCGTGTGGAATGACCCGCGATCTGTTAGGGTCAAAGTTCATTTGCGGGCACTGTGACCTCCCCCTCCGCATTCCGTGACGAGCCTTTGCGCGAACAGAGTAATTATCCACGCGGTGGGCGCCAACGCGCACTGTCCGCAGTGCCACTGTCGGTCGGCCAAATGGCCTAGTCATTTTCACACCAACAACCAACGCAAGTGATGTAACTGTGGCAATTAGCGACTCAACTGCGGTCAATCAAGCAACTATCGAGCCAACTGCGACAATCTGAGATGAATGCGGGACCGCCTCCATTTATTTGGTTGCATCTTCACAATGTCAGTACTCACTGTCTGTTGCTGTTTTACCTGTACACCTACTGAGCTGAGAATCTCGTTATTATCGCTCATTATAAGTAACAGTTTCACACCGATTATAGAGATTTCGTCGAAGTCCGGGCGCTATACTAATCCAAGTGTATTTAACCAAGAGATTACATGCTCATGTGTTGCCCTTCTAGTTCAAAATGTCTGAAAGCGTGTGCTATGTCAGGTTCCGCAAACCATGGCACTCACAGCCTGGTATACGCTGACAGTTCCCTGACACCTGGTTCCCTACCGGCAGACGCGCCTGCGCTCCCGCTGGGTATACAGGTGGTGGGCATGGCTGCCCAGTCATCCTCGTCCTTCGGACCCCTGTTGGAGTGTCGTTGTTGATCAAATGCATGTTGTACACCAGGGGGAGAGTGTAGTGGCACGCCTATGCGCGTGTCCGGCCGTGCCAGCCACCTGCGCCCTCCCCCGCCTCCAGTCTTTTTGATTCTGTCTTGACACCGGGCCCAGGTGGGAAGTGGGAGAGAGTGCGGTAGATGCTTCGCAAGTCTACTGTCACACGCAAGCCACCATGTCTGCTGCACCTTGCTCTGTAGCACACAGTTGACATCGTCTGAATCGACGGTCTAACTGTCGGTACATGTTCCTCTATTGTAAAGGAGCCGATTAGCGCCGAATATTCGTTAGCACGACCAGGATCCGTAATACATGGATCACGAGCTCTGCAAGATGGTAGTGGCCTGCCAACGCGCGTAGAAGTACGCAGTCCACCAGGCAACTGGACAGAACTGAGGAAAGAATACAGCCCAAACGGACATCGGAAACGACGTCATGGGAATTACTCTCCTCATCATTTACCTAAAGCAGTGCTCGGGTTCTGTGACAGCAGGTTTGGAGCAGTCAGAGCAACTGCGGTGGCGTGTCATCGGGTAGCATGGTCGATCACAGGCAAGGCAGGGGAGCGGACCAAGGCCAGGAGAAAAGAATACAATGAGTAATCAAAAGTGGACCACTTGTAGCAGTAAGGCCGGCCAAATGAGAAATGCTGAGTAACGCCCGCTCATTGGCTACAAATTACACGGATTCCTCGCCGTCCGCCAGTTTTGATAAAAGAAGGAATCCATTTTGAACCAATTTTGAAAAACTCGACGCCTCAGTAGGGTTTGAGTCCGCGACAACAAGGGAAGGCTTTAGTACAGCCAGCGCTCTAGCCACCTGAGCTACGAGGCACCACTGGCAGACGGTTCAACGGTTCTTGCACTTCGTATGATCCACGAATGCCTATAATCCCAAACGTTAGGACCATTTTCGAACTCACAAGCAACGTCTTAAAGTGGACTGAGGAAACCTTTTTACAAGCCCATTAGATGAGGCCGCCAAACGCGTTCAAACTGTTCTGCACCGCTAGTACACGAACACGGCCAATAACGACCTCAGAACAAGAGGAATGATAAATGCTGCTTGCGAACTTCTCCGAGCCAAAATTCCCGATTCGGAGAGGTCTGAAATCTTTGTAACAGCCAAGGCGTTTTTGTCCTCATATGATCCTGAGGCCTTACGTCAGGCAGTTAACCGCACACTCGACAGACTTGGCTTGACAGATATTGAGACTCTAATCGTATAAATCGATTCCGGACTTTCAAAGTCCCCTTCCACTGACGTGTCCCGTGCACGGATTTCCCCTCTGCAAGAACCTCCAAAGGTACTGCGGAGAGTCTTGTGAAAGTGTGGTCAATTTTTGAAGAGTTTGTAAAATCAAACGAAGTCTTTCACCTAGGAGTTTGTGACATGCTGGCCAATGAGATGGAACTGCTCCTTTCCTCCGTTAACATTTCTCTGCAAGTGAACCAGCTGTTTCTTGATAGTAGCTGTCTGCCCACCGACGAGCTGCAGAACTCTCCTTAACTTCGCAACGTGTATTTTACGACCCATTAAGACTTTCCAGATATTCTGCGCACTGACCAGCTGGTTTCTATTATAAACAACGAACTACGTGGATCTGGTAGTCATCTGGCGGATTCAAGATGGATTACTTCGGAAATCCTGTTTGGGCAATCAACTTACTGTATCAGATTTGCTGGATTCCAGACGTTGCAGTAGGTTGGGTGGGTAACTTGACTCAAATGTGGTTGAACTCACGTCTCCCGGTGTGTACCCATAGCTCAGGTGGCTAGAAGGTTGGCTGTACTGAAGCCTCCCCTTGCTTTCATGGGTTCGAGTTCCACTGAGGAGCTGGATTTTTCACACTTGGGTTAATATGAATTATTCAAGATCTGCCAAGTCAAACAAAGGAAACAACTGGGTTTTGTGACTGCGAGCACTAAAGATCGGTGTACGGGCAGTGTCGGTTCAGGCTGGGATTACGGTCTCTGATGTCTAACTTTAGTTAAGAGGCAATATTGTTCAATTAAATGGCCTACCCGAACCGTACTCATAGATTTGTGCTGAAAGACCGTGCTCACAGGGTATGTATCTTGTTGTAGACGCATACTGCTGACGTGCACGTGCATTAATTTATGAAGAGGCAGGCTTGCGCAGCATATACCGTCCTCCCTCGCACACCTTGCTCCGGAGTAAAGACATTGTGAAGACTACCGGATGTGGTCGCGGGCGCGGAGTATGACAAAGGATAACGGCCAATCTACGCGTCCCACACGCGTCTTCACTCCATGTGCCGGCTCTATGTGTGGAGGTCCTGGATCGCAAATGCGTGAGGGTGTCATAAAGGGCATATTAACAAGAAGTTACTGGAAGCTGATGCTCAAGCCTGAGAACGACCAAATTGTCCCGTCAGTTGACAGTCTTCCAAGCCACGGCCGATAGCGGACCAGATTAATTAGTGGGGATGGATTTCTCAGTCAGATCCTCACTCTCGATGCATCAGCTGCCATTCCGAGTCTGTCAACCACCCGGTGATGGGGTCGGACGCAGTGCCTGGAGCGTAGCGAAGGCATACTCTGTTTGGTCTCACAAAATTCATGATTGGCCGTGCAGCCTCCAGTGGGAGTCCACGCGTGAGTACTGGGGCACGTTATTCCTGGACGGCAACTCAGATGGTGGATCTAGTGGGTACTCGAATCCACACTAAATGCTCCTACCTGCATCGTGTCCTGTCTGGCAGTGAAATTATAAAGCACTCCGACTGTCTCTGAATTTGGAATAAACGGATTGCTGGAGTGACCCCTTCTAATAGTGGAACACAGCCTATTGTTTTGCTGTTAGATGAAAAACGTTCAGGATCTCAAGCAGTGTTATTTCGCATTCGATTTTCGTCTTACCGAATAGGGCGCTTGGTCTCACAGTAGAAGTCTCTGAAATTCGGGTATTCACGACCAGTTCTGGTATTCACTACCAGTCAGTCAGTCCGTATCCAAAGTCAGGAATCCCTGTCGGTGATGGTTGTTATGATATAACATGTTCCAAAAAGCGCAGTTTGGTTCAAGTCATTTGTTTTGATCTGAAGACCAAGGCAATTGCTGTGTGCGTAAGCCCAACGCAACAGTAGGGGGCAATTGGCCGGAAGTCACAATTCCCCAGAGTGCAGACGGCATCGTCGTTCTTTGCAGACAGAGCCTTTTGAGAGAACACAATTTAAGTCGTAGTCCAACAATCACATGAGCATGACCAGAGTCATTATCGTAGTCGGTGCAGGCTCTATGCCTCATGCCATCGCCCACCCCGCGTTACTTTTGAATACACGTAATTGAGATGATTTTGAGCACAGGGATTATTTTAAACCCAATTAGCCCTATGTCTCCCGACTTGTCGGGAACATGTGCTTGTGACGGTCAAGAGAGTTAGCACAGCTAAATTGCCAACTATTTAACCATCCTTGTAAAGACTTCCCATTGAGTGGTAGCCAAAGATCCACCCTCAAAAACTTACCGCAACAAAACTGGCACACATCGGGTTACTCGTGAATTCCGGCCGCAAACACTTAAGACCGGCCTCTTTCTTCCTATAATCAGTATCGATAGTGAGACTTACGTCAAAGTACCTTTTATATTGAAAACGGCCTGCGATGACGCATAGAAGCAATATGCGAGTACACATTACACAAGTAAATCCTTAGCCTCATCATTCAGAGCTACGGCGGCACCGTATCAGTTGGAGTTGACCGCGTAGGTTGGGGAGCCAGAGAATATTCGTAGTCACACCTTGGCAGCATACATGAATAAGGATGACAGACAATGGGAAGGATCACTACCCTCGCTCACGCATAGTCACAGACGGTGGCGAAGTGTGCTACGCTATACCCAAGTCAAAAGTGACATTACCCCAACACCCGGCCGCGGAAATTTTGAAATTATTATATTACGCTGATCAATCGACTGCGCTTCGCTCAGAGTTTGTCCTAATTTCTACGTATGAGGCCATTTCTTTACTGGTTACTAGGGGTAAATGGTAAAGAACTTTAAGACTGCATCTTTATGCCCATCTAAATTTCGCCCTTCTGTCCTCCTAGCCCCACATTTTAATCACAGAAACGCACATCGGTCTGGTTAAACTGGCAAAGCAAATCCGACGCTTGGGGTTGATTGAACGGCGAAGTCTAAACTAGGTCAACGCAGCTGTGGCATGGGTTAGACCCCATCTTCCAGACACTTTCCTACCTATTTATTGACCGTTAGATCTCGGCTGATGCAAAGAATGGGCTAAGAGTTGTAGAGTTCTGTCCCTCACATCAGCCGCCGTTGTTCTTCTGTTAACTCAGTGCTCTTCGGCGTGTTCAATCGCACGTGGCCACTTGCGATGCTTACACAGACTTGTTTGCTTCTGAGAGCCAAGCGACTTTAGTCACGGAAAGAAGATTTGTTTAGTGCAACAGTGAAAAATGTAACCAACTTGTTAGTGCATTTCTAAAGGTCGAAGATTTACTCCTTCAGATAGGGGATTAGATTTGTCGATGGATGTGCGTCAATGTAATGCGGCTGCCTACCTAAATCTTTTGAGTAGCCAGTATTCATAGACAACACATTATTAGGAGTTTCGAGTGTTTGCGGGCTTTCGGCATGGCTCGTGGAATAAACACCCGTGGAATTTTTTCGCACATTGTCGAATGTCTTACCTAACAAGTCATGTACGATTAACTAACATGTTCACTTGCCGTGGCAAGATTTTAATTACTACGTGCCACTTATCGTCAGACTATTTATGTCATAATAGGTCATAATTCGTATTATGGTTGAGAAAAGTACAATTTGAAATATTGTTGCTATCTCGGACCAAATGCCTCTCGAAATAAACACACAATAGATGACAGACGGCAAGGACCGGGTGTTCATTTCTAGCTTCTTAGTCGTCATGAGCGAGCCACACTCAAAAATTCAAAGCATAACGAATGAGGATGTTCCCTGCTGCAAACAGAAAAGTGAACAGCACTCTCGGGGCACCAAAGCTTATATACAACAGGGCAATTTTGGCGGCCGTCCGTTGTTTTGTCCGCCTATAGCGGATGTTGCTGTCATCTGCAGGTAGGAGGCTGAGGGCCCACAACCCCAGTGTCTTAGCCATTCTCTTATGAAATGAATAACGATAACACGAGCAACATAAATATACTGTGCTCGTTGTGACTGTTATAATATTACTGTCCACGTTTCAGTAACGTTTGCTTTGATTTACTTATTGCTCTAAGTCATTTGCACGCTAATGTTGGCATTCAATTTGTCTTCCTCAGATAACTGAGGTCGCACCAGTTTTCTACATCACAATTATGCATAGACTGACCGTTATACAGTGGTGTTAATGTTTTTAACACTTGAAATACTTCGGTAGGTGTATTATGTTTCCGCTTTTAATTGTTTTATCTACTTCCCCTCCTTGTAACAAATAAGAAGTTCGAGGGTTCAATACCTACGTTTCCCTCAAATAAACTGAACTGAACTCAATATCTTCAACCAAGAGAAGGGGACCGTTCACAGTGAGAGGTCTACTTGCGGTCTGACGTCTTGAATAACGATCTAGGCTACCCAGCTTCCGAGATTGAAGAATCCTGTACACAGGTCTCGCTATACGACTCAGTTCGCCCAAAGCGTAGGTCATTGATGTCAACTCTGGGCCGAATCGGGTCCCCGTTTCACCCTTGGCCGTATCGTCCCGCTCTCGTAGACCTCGGCTGTTTGGCGACCTGACTATTTCACACCTTTTCTGACTCATAAATCCCGATAGGGGGAGAAGTTTGGTGGTAGTTGACTGGGCCGTCGGTGGACATCCAGGCCCCCTACAATTGCCCTGATGTATGATAATTGCCTCGGCCCACAACCTCAGTGGTGTCAAATTTGAAGGTGTGTCCCTTCTGCGTGGCACGGGTTACCACCTCCGACTTTGGGTCCAATCTTCTCAAGGCCGATTGATGCCCATGAATTCGCGTTTGCAGCCGTCGGCCTGCCTTTCCAACGTAATTGCATAGCCCACAGCTGCACTGATGACAAGAGACAACGGCAGACTGTTCCGCTTAAGGGACGGCGTCTTTTGATCGCATCACTTGTCGGTGGGGGATTGTGTCGGACCTGTGAGCAACCACCATCTCGAGTGGCATGAGGGGTGTAGCAACGGCCTTGAAGGCTCCCTTTATGCTCGGAATGCCCCATCTGGATTCTGACTAACAGCACGTTTTGTCCCAATTCTTTTCTGATATTCGTCTCCTCTCAAAAAACGCTTTTGGATAGCCGTTGGCCCTGAAGAACTCTCGGAGAAACTTCGCCTTGTCCCGTTTGGCGACTGGTGCGCTGCAATAAGTATAGTGTGCACGAACAGTTTCGTTTGTGTTTCAAAGTGTGGTCATTGCTGAAGCTGAACATTTATAACGTGTTCCTCAGTTTTCTATAGACTGTTGTCGTCGGGTGACCTTCAGGTTGACGGCGGACGAGAACATCCAAAAACTTTAGTCTATGTTCTACCTCATCTATCGTGAAATGTACATCGAGGATTGTCGAGTCCAGTAGCTTTTCATAGTAACCAATCTTGTCCTGTTCGATGATGAAAAGGGTATCTTTAGCGTAGCGAGCCCAAATTGTTGGTTTGTACTACTCAAAATGCCGTCTTTCGAGATTTTGGAAAAAAACCTCCACACTGAGCTCTGAGAATGGTGAAACTATCGGGTGCCCTTAATTTGCCATGTGTGATCAATGAGCTCTTGAGCTGTGGGCTAGTCGTTGTTCTCGTATTAAGTTTTAAACAACAGGCCATCGAGTGTTTCGATCGTAAGAACCCGTGATATAGACATGAAAAGGGATGTGACGCAAAAGGCACCATCCTCTCATTCGGTTCGATTGTGCCTGCCCTTATTTTATCGAGTAATTGCTCTGCCGAATGCACCGTTGTTTTGCGTTCACAGTCCTGAAACTCCGCCATTGGAATAACCACTTAGCAAGCCCTTATATGGGTGTGTTATGGAGTGAGACGACTGGTCGGAGGGCAAATCTGGTTTGTGTATTCTGGGAGGTTACAGAGCTTCTGATTGTTAGAGGACACGTTTGCAATAGACCCAATCCGAATACTTTGAGCTCTCTCGAGCTGACAAAAAAGTAAAGGTAGTCACCCGAAATGACCAACTTTATCAAGAAAGGTCGTCGTTATAAGGATAATAAAGCAAAACATTCCTGTGCTCAGTAAAAAGGACAACAAACTAGAAGACTTTGTCTACATAACTCCGACAGATTCAGAGGAGCGAAAGCAGTAGTCGGGTAGTTGTAGGACAAAACTTGCGGTCCTGGGTGTCCTATGCATTTTTGCTTTCATCACAGTAAGAAAGACGACCGTCTGAAATCCATAAACGCTTGTGAGTGCTATGATTGGTTTAGGTACCTGAGGCAGACTAAAACGGACGTTGGATGACATTTTGGACTCGGGAGGGCTCCATCTCCATGGATATAGATATTGATAGAGAAAAGTCTGTATGCACGGCACATTTCTGTCAATCCACGTCTGGTAAATTTCGGTTTCAGTCTCAATGTTCTCGAAAATGTGCTGATATGGCTTGGTACGTGGACATGCATTTGGCGAGTTCTCATCAGAGCTCGCCGGACCATATTAGCTCTCCCCACCTGTTTTTCTAATAGTTGAACCAATTGTTTTCGTTCTTCGGAAATCAGAGTCGTGTGATGAACTCAAGGTGTGGGCAGTTATTTGAAACTAGCACCAGCTTTTGTTCGTACAGCCGCGATTAGTGTCTTGGTCTAGTTTCACCTCTGCACTTACTGAAGCAACTGAGAGATAGTATCTGATAGGCGTGGACGATGGCAGAAGGGAGGAAATCGACCGTTGGAACGGGCATTTTGTTGTCTGACATTTTGGATGTACTCTTGAACCCATTATCAAATATAACAAAAGATCAGAATAGTGGACGAGCAAGAATTGCAGCTTTTTGTAGGATGCAGCTACTAGGCCACCATATGCCCATCAAAATAAGCAATCATAACAACCACCGCAGGTGCGGGAATCACCTGATCTCCAGCATCCTAATCGTCAGTTGCCACAATTGAATCATTAGTGTTGGCTGTTGGTGTGATAATTACTCGGTTTGTCGATACAGTTACTTTCAGCAGTCTTTACGCGCACTCTCCCCACGTAGCCAATTACTCCGCCCAGTCAAAGCCTCTGCACAGATTGTCGAGGTGAAAAGTAATCGTGACAGTCAATTGACTGCTGACCGAAGGACCATGGCACAAGCAGCTCGCGGTTCACATGATTGCCACTTGTGAGAATTTCCTCCTCTTTGAACTTGAATGTGTGGTAGGATCTCATCAAATAGGCTGTAGCCCGAGAGCTGGTGTAGTTCCCTGTCATTGTCGTTGCATGTTCGGCCACCTGCCTTCAGCATAATCTCCCTGTTTCTCCAGCGCAGTTACTTTGTCCGTAAATATACCGGATCTGGTACATGACTCTACACATCTCTGGCCATGATAGCAGGCCCTTTAATCTAACCACTTCGCGCCTGATGATTACCTTTGGTCTGCGTGCATCACCATATCCAGATATAATAACTTCCATATACTGAGCCCGGAATTTCAGTTTGTGATATTTTAGGGCCATAGTCACCAGCTATTGCAGGACCGCCCTGTCTATGAGTTCACAAATCGACGAATCCATTTGCGTGTATCTCACCCGGTCGCACACTATTCCATCGAACTTAAAATGTGCTTTGAAACAGAACCTCAGGAATTAGAGTCGTTTGGTGCGTTTTAGAACATTTTAAATTACATCTTATTTGCTTTGTATGAGTAGTACGCTGGTCCGAAGGCCTGTAATCGTCTGTTATGCCAGGATCAGCAAACCATGGCCCTCGCAGCCTGGAATGCGCTCGTCGCTCTCCGACGCCTGTTTACCTGCCGGTAGACGTGCTTGCGCTCGCGCATAGAACACTGCTGCCCGGTCATCCTACTCCTCCTGACCTGTCGTGGTGTGGTTGTTGGTGTTGGTTAAAATCCTGGTCAGTTCCTGTGTGAATCAGGAGACGTGGAGTGGAGCGCCAAGGTGCGGGCTTGGCCGCATCATCGACCTGCGCCGTCCGTCACCACCAGTCTTCTTGACTCCGTCTTGACACAACGCTCAGATGGGGGTGGAGGGGAGAGTGAAGTATATGTTGTGCAAGCCTATACTCACTAAGAACTAATTGACGCGTAAGTCATTGTGCCTGCTTCACCTTACTGTGAAACACATGCAGGACACCGCCGGGTGCGACGGTCGAACCGTCATCGAACCACCCCGCAGAATAGAGTCGGAGGAACATGACATTAGCAGGCACCACGACATCGTTTAGTCGGCTACTTACCGCTTAAGGTTCCTCGAAAAATTGTGTTGCAAAAGCGACCGTGGCGTTCTATTCAACAGTTGGAATTACGAAACTTCAAGAAAACCACTTTGCAGCTCGTAACTTGGAGTGTCTTCTAGCGATATGATATGCCCCCGGCAAGCGCATTCCTTGCGCGTCTTTGGGATGTCATATAATTTGACCAGAATCATTTCTTAGGCCTCCGTCATTGGCCGGTCGATCTGCAACATTGAACCCGAGTTCTCATATACCAACAATGTTATATCACCTTCATTCGTCAGCATCTGTATGGGGTTGGTGTCGCGTGAGACACAAAACTGACATTCCTCCGGTAGGCATTTGACCTGAAAGTATTCCTCTGTCCACTCTTGCCTGCGGAAGTCTTGGCCTTCAGTCTCCCTGTGCATCTCGTTCGACACCACGTCGCCTGAAGGCCATGCAGAGTGACGACACATAGTGTCGCATGAAGATCTTTGTCTCCACCGCCGTCCCGTCTACCTGAGGACCGAATCCAGCATTGCGAGCGAGTTGACAGGTTTAACATCTAGAGCGCTGAGTGAAGTTTCATGCCGTGACATTTGCATTTACTTCCTATGCCAAACACTTGGTAAGCAGGTTATGTCACAGTTTGACGGCCCCTAAAACGGGCCAAACAGGGTTAGATTAGGACACAACAAGCGTTATTGGGGATGCGCACCCAAAACAGAGGTCGCCAAAGAGTCTACGGTGCTGCACCTATGCGAAGGCTCACGCCGCACAACTACCTGCGACCTCTCCCACCTCCGGTCTTATTGACTCTGTCATGACGCTGGGCTCAGTAGGGAGAGGAGGAGAGAGTTCGTTAGGTGCTGTGCGACTCTACTATCTCTGTTGGCTAAATCACACGCAATTTACCGTCCCTGCGCTCCCCCCCCCCGGCAGGGGGGGAGGGCACACGGTGGACATCGTCAGAAACGACGGTTGAACTGTCGGCTACGGATGGCGTTGAACTGGATATCATACGCGTCCGCCACCCTTGCCTATTATCGTCTTTGATGATGGGTTAGTGTCTGAATTGTGAAGGATAAATCATTAATTTGTGTTCTTAAACTGCCGAGAACCATTGTGGCAATTGTCTGCCGGAGTTCGCCTCTTCATTTCTCCCGAGAAGACCAAACGTTTCACCAGATTTTAGCTGACCCTTGTCCGCGTGATTCGCCAGCACACGGCTGCCCCAGATCGATGGGCGACGCTGACAAGTGATCCAAGACAACAGGCTCCGCCGTTTTAGAAAAAAATGTTTTCGTGTTTAGCGGGAAGTGTCGGTAGTTTCACCCATTTGTTTTCGGGCTTCCGCGAGTAATTACATGAGTCCGGGCTCGTTAATTTATGTCAAAATCAATGTCCTTCGTGGTCCACAGTGGCACAAGTTTTGTTCATACTTGTCGTTGGAAGAAAACTCGAATGGCAGTGCTTAGACAGAGAGAGAGGGAGAGAGAGGAATTCACTTTATTTTGAAATCATAAATTCAAAATTTTCAGCAAAAATGGGCTCCATTCACTATAGGCAGTAGGTAAATAAATAGACTACTCAAGAGTCAAAAAGTTTAACACAAAAGAGACGATTATTATAGGGACAGTTCAAGTCTCAGCTTCTGCATTTCTATCTCTTCACACGTAAGATAACGCGCCAGGAATGGCAATACAGAATCTCGATATGCCGATGTGCGACAAGAGATAAGCCGGAAGTCGGGGCGTATCGGGCGGGAAGACTTCGCAGAAATAAGATCGGAATGCGAGGGACGGGCAACATCATCTAGAATTCGACCAGCAAATTGCTTGACCGTTTTGAAATGTCTTTGAAGAATAATATCGTCTAAAAAGAGATAAGAAATACCGACAGCAGAAGAGAGCTTTCGGGAAACTCATTTTAAAATCAGAAGATATTTTGGAGCAAAGCAGGAAAAATGAGAGGCGAACAATAAAGAGTAAGAGGAAGAATGCAGGCATCTATGAATCGCCAGACTACGGGTTGAGGTGTGTGATATGAACGTAACCGACGAATGTAATAAAGAAGTTTACGAACTTCAGTGAAAATGGACTCAATATGTAGGAAAAATGAAGGATTTGATGACAAAGTAACGCCAAGGTACCTGAAAGATGATACTTCGCTAGGAGGGATGTCAAAGGATTCAGGACTAGGAGAGGGCCGCAGTCAGAAAATACACTGAACTGCTTTTTGATTTTTAATTAGGAGACTATTTTCCTCCGACCACACCAGGACATGGTCAAGGTCATCCTTTAGAGACAAGAGGTGTGCCCGATTTTCGAGAGGGTGTCCAACAACCACATCATCAGCATGCTTAAACAAAAGACAGTTGTTAGGGGATCTTGGATCATCGATGTGGGGGGAGAAAAGATGAGGGGATAGAATGGAACCTTGAAGAACTCCGCAGTCATTGGGAAGGACCGTAGATTTACGTCTGCCAGACTGAACGAACTGAGTGCGGGAAGTAAAATAATCGCTAAGCCAAGAGACGACCCAGCCTGGAGGGTCGCACGCGGATGTTTTGGTAAGGAGGAGAGGGCGCGGGACGGTACTGAACGCGGCAACCCTTATCTAATTCTTTTATGGCAGAGTGGATCACAAGAGTAACAGCATCTAAAGTACTACGGTTGGCTTTATATGCATATTGTAAGAGACCGGAAAAAACTAGAAGAGAATGGCTTTATAACATCTAGGGCAACTTGTTCAGCAAGCTTTAGTAATGTGGAAGAGTAGGCAACTGGATGAAAAGATTAAGGATCAAAATTAGCTGTTTTTAGGGATGGGAGGAGTTCTCAGTGTACGCCAGGCGTCAGGAATCTTGGACTCCATGGAAAACATGTTAATAAGGTGCGTTAAAATAGAGGCTATCTGAGAACAACAAGATTTAGGGAGAAAAGGTGAGACACCGTCCGTTCCGACAGCTGTTCATCCACGGACCTTTTTAAGGTGTTTTCTACTGTTGCCACAGACAAGGGTTGGAAGGCACATGGTGGTGGGGGAATTTCATTTGAAGGAAGATGAGAGTCATTGTGACTAAGGACAAAATTATTGTTTAAGGAGTCTAAATGAGAATCCACGTGTACCAGTGTGCTACGATGACCAGTGAGAAGCTCAAGAGTCTTCCAAATTTCCGCAGAGGAAGGGGAAATAGAGGGGAGGAAGAAGAGATAAATAAAATATCAAAAATTTAGAAAAACGGTGTTAGTTGAGTAGAACATGATTCAACATTCGATTGCTTAAGGAAAACGGGGATAGTATAAGATATGCAACTCTGAAGCAGGCGCATGTTTTGTGCAGACGTGTTGCGGACCTTAACCTTTCTTTCAGGTTTGGCTAACAGTGCACGTTCAGAGGTGAAATAGATTTTCGAAAACCTAATAGGACCAGAAATATGACCAGCCGTCCCGAAACAGGCGCAGTTCGCTTAAAAAACTCAGATCACCATGGCCATTTAAAAATGTACAGTCAGGTTCTATCCAAGTGACGTTGATTGTAACAAACTGCCTTCTCCTCTTAACTCCGATTATGATAGACAGCAAACTAAAACCCAGCTGGCCTTGGAGAGGACCTTTCTATTAGATTTTAAATTCGAAATTGACTGTAGCCATTGCATGTTGCTGAGTGAATGACGCTGTCCGTTATATAGTCGCCAGTGGCTATGAGTAGAAAATGTCCATGCGTTCAGCCTAGGAGACTGAAATGTTGCATCCGGATAAATATGAACCATTACTCGCCAGATGGACACACTAGAAACGGTTCGAATGCAGTTAGTGGAAAAGTGACAGAAATTCTTGCGTTTAGGAGTTTGAAAGCATCGAGTGGTTTAGGAGCTCATGCCGTCTGCCTCTTATTTGGAATGTTCTGTTTTTGGTATGAGATGACGCATTTGCACACGTCTCGGACTGCAATGCTACAGCGCCATGGCACAAATTGGTGTCAGTCTAAAGAGCTCGGGATAACATGTCACTTGTTCCGGTGGTTGTTTATCTGTTATGGGTGGACCTAACAGCGCAGTATACGTCAAGAAACTTAAGTGGTTTTACCTGTCAGACCAAAACAGGTTTTTACTAAGCCAACTTACTGAAAAACCCATCATAACTGATCTAGCATAATTTTCTGCACGCTAAGCTGCGCGAGAGTAAGCGCACAGATGAAAGTTTTTGTTTTTACTGTTAAGTGCTGTTAGGTGTTATCGAGAAAAAGTGAAATTCCTCAGTTACTCAATTAAACATTTGCACCGCGGCCTAGAATATTTGCAGTTCAAGTTCGGAAGCTTGACAAAGAACCTCTGTCACTTTACTGAGGGGATGAAGAAAACTGAAGCTCTCTTACACTAAAAACCGCACAGGCTCCTACTTCTAACAGAGTAAGAGACATACTTTTCTAGATCGCGCCTATTTTTCACAGTTTTGCGAATACAAACAGGTTTTTTTCAATCGGACTTCTCACCAGCGGAACGGCTGAAACGCCGGGAACTCGTTTTGAAGTTAAACTCGAGACTGAAGGGGGGCGAGCACAATCTGGCTATCTTCAAGGAGAAAGTAATTCAGAAAAATATGCTGTTTCAGTGAAACCAGTCAGTAATACTAAGAACGACGGCAGCTACTCAGCTAACACAGACAGGTTCGTGGAACCAGTAGCTCGAGACGACAACACAAGCAAGGTCTTAACGTCTAATGTACCGACTGAAACAAACGGCATTAACGGAACCCATCAAGTAGCTGAGGAGCCCAGAGAAAATGGCGTCCGAGATAACTCAGTAATGCTCAAAACAGCGACAAATGCAACCGGAAATTCGGCTGGTGCAAAACTGAGGTGGTTGTACACAAATGCCCAAAGCCTCATATCGATACTAAACCATCTGTCTACGGATGTTCTGGCAGTAACCGAGACCTGGTTGTCCGGGAATATAAGCGATAGTGAAATAGCCTTGCATGGATACCAAATGTATCGGAGGGACGGGGAAACTCGTCAGGGTGATGTTATAGTTGTGTATGTGAATGAAGGCCTGGCAGTGTCAGAAAACACCACTAAGTATGTGTGCAGCACGGAAGCTATTTGGTTGGCCATCAGGGTTACTGGTTCCCCTAGTCTCCATGTCCTCACTCTCTACCGACCACCTAGGACAGACCATATCGCCGACACTCAACTATTGGAGCAGTTGGAGAAATTTTCCATTCGACCTAACATCAGGATCATGGGTGACTTCAACGCACCAGGAACAAACTGTAACACCCTTCAAGCGCCAGGTCCGAAATCGGCATTTGATTACCGTCTATTGACCAAAACATTAAATGCGTCCCTCAAACAACATGTCCTGTTTCCGACGAGAACACGTGAAGGACAAAGAGCGAACTGCCTGGATCTGGTTTTTACGAAAACACCAAACAGCATAAACGAGATCACCTCCATGCCGCCCCTTGGCGGGAGTGATCATGTAATGCTTATGTGGGATTATTCGTTATTCTCCATTTCGCATACTCCAAACCAAAAAAGACGCAATGTTTGGCGGGACGAATTCAATGAGATGAGGGCAGAATTATCCGGTCTCGAGTGGAGCTCTTTGTTTACGCGAAATGCCAAAGATGACTGGGAGTTGTTCAAAAATGTCCTTCTGCAGCCCATCAACAACCACTGCCCACTGACTAGTGTAAGAATGGACAAACGCCCTGGGTGGCTAAGTAGCAACCCTGAGAAAGAAATCATCAGGAAGCACAAATTGTGGAGAAAATACCGCGTCACTAGGCAAGTTGAATATTTCTACACCTACAAGTCACAGAAAAACAAAGTGAGGAACCTGATCATAAAGACGCGGCGCGAATTCGAGAAGAACTTGCTACAAAAAGCAACACAGAACCCAAAATTACTCTACAGTTACCTCCGAAGAAGTACAAGGAACGCGCATCAAATCCCCTTAAAAAGGACTACCGATGGCGTTGAGATTGGTGATAGTACGGATAAAGCTGCGTATTTTTCACAGTTCTTCCAATTAGTCTACACAAACGAGGCAAGATTCTTTCCTTTCTCCACAGAAGAACTGCCGACCCCAAGCGTCAGTGACATACAGTTCTCAGAAGGCATTGTCCGGAGAGAATTAGAGGCATTGAACGAATCGAAGTCGCCAGGACCAGACGAGATTCCACCCAAGCTTCTCAAGGAACTTTCCAGTGAGCTCTCTGTGCCTTTGTCGATGCTCTTTCAAACGTCATTTGACACTGGAACACTTCCTATCGATTGGAAGCTGGCGCATATTACTTCGTTGTACAAAGGAGGTAGCAGGGCATCGACGACAAACAACAGGCCCAAAGCTTGACATGTATTCTGTACAAAGTTATGGGAAGGATCATAAAGAGTGAACTGATACATTTCCTGGAAGTTCACGGCCTGCTATCGAAGTGCCAATGTGGTTTCCAGAAAGGAAGATCTTGCACGACAAATTTGTTGCGATCTCTCCAGAGCTGGATCCGAGTTCTCGACGACAGGCACGCGGTCCACATAGCCTTCATCGACCTCCAGAGGGCGTTCGACACTGTGCCACACCAGAGACTTTTACATGAACTAAAAAAAAACAGGGATCGGTGGCAACTTCCTCAACTGAATCAAAAATTTCCTTTTGGGTCGATACCTGGTTGTGTGCATCGGTCAAGAGAAATCATATCTTGCTGTGTTCGAGAGTGGTTTCCCCAGGGTTCAGTACTGGGGCCCATTTTGTTCCTTATATATGTGGACGATGCCGCAAGAGCTTTAGACTGCGAAGTAGCAATATTTGCCGACGGCATGAAGATATGGAGTGTAGTTCGGGACCCTGGCGACGAAGACAGACTGCAGATGAACCTAAATCAGTTGGAGCAGTGGTCAAGTCTTTGGCTCCTGCGGTTCAACGTTGGCAAATGTAGCATACTTCGCCTAGGCAACACAGCCAGATCCTCTAGCACAAGAGATTACTTCCTGGGCGGTGCAGTCCTACAAGAGGGCGAAGCCCAAAAGGACCTCGGTGTGCTGACGAATAGTTCGTTAAAACCATCCGCTCATTGTTTGAGAGTAGAAAATGTGCTATTACCGTACTGTACGCCATCAAGCGTGCGTTTATGAATTTTGACGAAGATGCTTTCTCAAAGACATTCGGAACATTCGTTCAGCCACATTCGGAGTACGATATACAAGCCTGGAGGCCATGGGCGGTTGGGGATCAAAACTGCCTCGAAAGAGTTCAGAGGAGAACCACGAAGATGGTTAGAGGTCAAAGCTTCTTTCCTTATGCAACTCGCCTAGTAAATATGAACCTCTTTCCTTTGAGTTACAGGCAACTTCGCGGGATCTCTTGCAAGCATTCCGCATTGTAAAGGGATTGGACTGCAGTCTGGCCTCCGAGGACTTTTTTTGCATTTGCTACCACGACCAAACTCCGAGGATACCCGTTTAAACTGTGCACTCAGCAGGCAAGGCTGGATGTGCGGAAGTTCTCCTTCTCTGTTCGAGTGGTCAAACCATGGAATGCCCTTTGCGCAGATGTTGTGATCTCACCAGCTGTGCAAAGTTTTAGAAAGAACCTTGACATTTTTATGTTCCAAAATGACGAAGAATGATGAGAGGTTGAGCTCATCCCCTGTAACTCCTTCTCATTTTGTCCTATCATTATGGGCTTGTTTGAATTATTTCAGGCCAGAACATTTTTCTGTATACCACACACTTTCACGTTACAAATTGGCTTGTTCAAGGCTTTCGCCTACTTACCTCAATAAACTGAACTGAACTGTGTCAGGAGCGCCAAAAGCTGAAGTTAGTGAGCGCAAATGGAACAGAATAGTTGTGACATGTACCTCGATAGAGGATAGTTTTCACAAACATAAAGGTTTCGATCAAAGGATGGCTTGGAGTGGCATCTCTACAGAACTATGGTCAACATTGTTGCACAAATAAAGCAATGACTAATGCTTATTGACAAAATGTGAACGTAAAACGTCATACATGATTTCGGAACGCTCATTTTTTACCAGAGTATTTTGTAGCGCTAAAACAAGAGCTGAATATGCGCTTGCCGTTTCCGATTACCTAATCGCCAAATCTATAATCATAGTAATTTTTAATAAAGCGACAACCGATCAACAGTTTGGTTTTTGATATGATGAATTCCAGTCCTTCCGCATACTCTTGTTTCGTCTCGAATGTTGTGGAGTTTCGTTTCACAAGCTTGTTTCAGAAGAACTAGCAGACACAATCCTCGTGCTATTCGATGTTTGGCTAGCACTGGATCTAAGCAGAATTATTTTTCGACGTGACTGACGATGTCCACTTTGGGCTCCACAGCAGGGTGAGAGCAGGCGCGGTGACTTATGCGTAATTTCTTTAATATTGATAGTAGACTTGCGTAGCGTCTACCGCACTCTCTCCTCCCCCAACCTGGGCCCCGTTTTATAGCCAAGTCAAGAGGATCGGAGGTGGAAGAGGGCGCATAGGGCTGTCTCGGCCGGAGTCGTCCCCAGGTGTGACACCACACCCGTCTCGGATCCCATTAGGTGTGGGTGCCATAAAGGCCACATGAAGAGGGAGCCATTACAGCCAGACTATCGGACCACCAGTCGGCCGATCCATACAAACACAGTTGTGATTGTGCCCCCCCACATCCTCTTAATCTAGCGAATGGCTCTGTCAGGGGAGTGTGTACACGCTACCTTCACTCGTTTCCCTGCGCGTGCTTCAAGCTCTGCTTGTGCTCTCTTTCCCTTCCTAATGCAGCGATTGGAGAAGTCAGGTATGCTGATTAAAATTTTTTAGAAAGCCAACTACGTGATATCAGTTCAGTGGGGCTGTAGAACCAAACCTCGCCAATAAATTAACACCAAACTTATGAGATTATGATTAAAAAACCCTAAATTGCTGCATAAACTGCCTACTCTTCGGATATTAAAAATATAATATTCAGGTAAGAACATGTAGGGGCATAAAGATATCCATAGGATTCTCAGACGGCCTCCGGTGATTGATATGTCATGAATGACTCCAGGAAATAATCGATGGCGGAGCATGGAATGCCAATTAGATGAAATAACTTATGCATGGGCTGCCTAGCTTTATACTATGTATATATATGTCAAGTAAGCGTTTGACCCTTACTGTCGTGGTGAGGATCTCACTCGATCCCATTCTGTTCGCCCGCCAGCTTGCTAGTGACGACAACGAAAGTTGTGTCATAGAACACATAAGTAGCTCACTAAGAGGACAACAGGCCAGACGCAGACAGCTGTTTCACGGTCCTAACCACAACAGTGAGGGTCAAAGGCCTACTTGACATGTTTATATACCCCACCTCGTATGGCCTATGACGTACTGATAGTTGGTATGGACCGTGAAACAGCTGTCTGCGGTTGGCCTGTTCCACATTTAGTGACTTGTGTATGTATATATTTATAAATAAGAGGAAGAGGTTCTTCGGAAAAAATCGAGTTGTACTCGTGAATTTTCGAATTGGTGACACCAACCCGTCGTCAGACGGCGTGTTACTGAAGTCTCTTCCTTTAAACCAGCGCTACCAAATCTGACTGGGAGATCCCTTTGTGTGCAAATACGAATGGCGCGTACTGGGGGCTATAATAGCCGACGTCCACAATCAACTTCGCAGATTCGAAGAAATTCTTACTGACTTTAAAAATCATTTTACTTCAGCCTTACTTGAAAATGTACTCGAGGAGGTGCAACAACGAATTAATGCCACAGCCGAGGATGCATTAACAGATCTCACACATTCCTTCACCGGATCAAAGGTCTCAATGTAGGCCCTGATAAATGCCTCTTGTCTTTTGACGTCGCTGCCTTATTTCCTCCTATACCAAACAATTTGACAAGTGACTGCGTAGCCCAATGGTTACAGGGCAATCCTATTGATACTCCAGCACAGCACGTTATAGGCCTACTCAAGCTCTGCCTTCAGAACTGTTGTAAATTCGACAATAAGTACTACCAACAGGTGAGGGGAAGCCCAATGGTCTCCCCAATATCAGGACTACTTACCAAACTAATGCTACATAGATAAGAAGATGAAGTTTTTCAAACTCTCAAGCCCAAAATGTGACTCCGCTATGTCGAAGACATCTTTGTCGTTGTAAAGAACTACGAAATTTAAAGGCCACATCAGGGGCTGAATGATGTCTTTCCAACCATACAATTCCTTGACGTTGGGCTTGTTTGAGAGTTGAAAACGTCGGATAAATAAGCAATTGGTCCCAGCGATCTCCTTCCGGTCTTTTTATCTTATATTGCCTGGGCAGCGCTTGTCCTCTATCATTCGGAATATATATATATATATATATTCAATCAGGAATGGGCGCACACCGATCTATTGGCTACACGAAGCAAACAAGCTCCGTATAGGTGACAAAGGTCACGAAAAGGCAACCAATTCCGAGGCCGAAGTCGGCCAAGTCATAATAGCAGCGAGGAAGGACGACAGAGAATGCGGGTAGATTGATGCAGTACTGTTTCAGGCTTATTGTGCCTTCATTCAGCCAATCATAACCCTGACCAACAGCTGAGAACAGAAACACAAACATGCGCGCAAATGCACCTGGCGCAGTTGATCCACCACTGGGGTCTACCAGATGGGTCATAAGCACTTCATCGAACCGGTTCGGTTATGCGCCGCTATGCGGCTGCTGGTTGGGCTCAAGAGAGAGCCCGTAAGGCACAATGGAATGAATGTGTTCCGTAAGAACGATCTTTGAGCCCTCCCCGACCATCATATATATATATGAAAAAGAGAAGACACTTCATAAAATCGAGTCGTACTCGTAAATTTTCAAGTCGGTGACACAGACCCGTTGTCAGACGAAATGAACAGAGGGGTAAGGGAAATCGGCAGACTAGGTTGACCGGCGCGACAGGACAGACCACGAAAAGCAGACAGCAGATGCGTGAGAGGGGTGGGCACCGAGTTATGGTATGGTTCGTGGCGGGAGGAAGGATGAATCGTTAGGGTTCCCAGTGTTGGATGTGAAGAAAGAGCGGGAGAATTTCGGATCAGTGGGGATGAGGGCGGCTGGTCATTGATGCGGGATGAGGTCATGGGGCAATGCGCCGGCGTTGGATGTGTTATGAGGTTTTGTTTCGGTTGTTGCTCGTCGTGTTGCAAGGGGGGGGGATGGCGAGACGGCATACTTCTACGTGGTCGAGTGGGGTTCAGCAGTTGTTAGGGTGTGGGCACAAGACAGTGAGCGTGTACGTAAGCCCTCGTAGTGAGCGTCTAGGTAGACGTGACAGTTGATGCTGGTCGTGTCAGAATGCCAAGCCTCGAGGAATTTTCGCGCCTGTCTGGTGTTAGCTATTGCGGTCAGTTCTGCGAGCAACCCCGACATTGTTGAGCCCACTGGGGTGCACTTTACTTGTTCATAGTACTTGCTTGCAGAAGTGGTCTTGCAGCGACTTGAAGAGGACGTTGTGCAGACCATCGAACCAAAATATGGCCCACTACGTAGATGACACATTCATCATCATAAAGACCAGGCTCGAGTCGATGCGGACAGAGCCATCGGGGCAGTCGAGCAAAGACACGTGTTGCCGACGGCTGATGCCAGCGGGAAGTACGAGAGAAGCCGGTCGGAGGTCATGTGACCACCACGGGACACCAACTCACCACGCGCCCACAAGACTGAGATCAACTAACACGAGCCCCAACAACTGATCCGTTGGGTGATGAGGGGGAGGCCGATAAGCATGCCGGCTCGCCAACAATTACGACGGCCGCAAAGGGGTCAAAGGTGACACGAGCCCATCGGCGGTCAATCTCGGAGAGGTGAACACTAGTTAGCAGCGAACGGGCAGGTCATAGTTCGAACCTCGAGCACGGGATATAATATCATGCAGGCATCAAGGCTGAAGCAATCAAGGCCAGCAGGAATAAACAACACATTACTCGGATGATTGAAAAGAGAGAGTTTCCAAAACGTTAGTCCAAATATATTTCGGTTCACGAACTTGTCCCTTCTGCTCCGTCTTGTCCGGGAGATGATGAACAAAAAGTGATATCTAGACCTCGAATCTTCACGCATATTGATATATATATTTCGAATGAAATAAGTTCTTTGGGAAAGATAATACAATTTATTTTGCAAATTTTTTGCTTTAACTTCCCAAGGCATCCTCGGACGTGAAGCAAGTGTGCAAAACAGTTCAAATATAAGCATGCCCTAAGAATCGATATTGCTCTATCACTCCCGCTAGTCAGCCTTTACTGTGGATTGCCATAATGTCCTGATTGGCTAACGCCTTTTTCACTTTGTCTTGAGGTTTTTATACACAGCATCCAATTTGATGTGTCGATTGATGCATGTGTTCTTAGAACGAATAACCTTTAAAAATTCTCGACCTTTCTTAGATGAACAGACACCTATAATGGAGTCTTGTTCTAGGCAAATGCGTGTTTAGCTTCTAGCATATGTATGACAACCTGGGACAAGTGGTCCCACCTTTTCACTGCCATCTTATGTTTGTGTATACCTGTAGAGGCAGATTTCCCAGCTTGACCACAGCAAATCGCGTCGCAGATGTCGCATGGCCTCTCATAGACGACTTCTTTCTTATCTACGTAGTCAGCTCTGCATACATAGATTATTAATCGTCTTTAATGATGTTGCATTTTTCTAGTGCCATTAAGTTTTTTGGAAAATATTCTGCAAGTCGAATTTTTAATATGTGACAGTAGTTCTCGAAAATCATTTGATCGCATTCTGCGTCTGGTAGATAATTATCAGCTTTATACTATTTTCTCCTATTTGTAAATTCTGAATAATGCCAGACAAGTATATCCAACCAGCCACATCCGACCTGCAATTCTGAACCAACAGATCACATTTCCGTACATCACGTTCAAGAAGCACTTTATGCATACAGTGCGGGATTTCGTAATTAATGTAAATTTAATGAATATTTCAGTTTTGCATCGTCAGTGAAGTCGGCAAAATACTAGTTTTAATTTCACCGGAAAGTTTGTTAAAATCTGAAAAAAGTGATAAAAAATTGAATGCCAAGTTTTCATTCAGTATCAACAAGTTGTTGGCAAGTTGAGCTTAGCGGACTTTGTACCCAAAAAACGGCATGAGAACTAAATATTTCGAGTAGGTAAGAAGTATTTTGAAATGCTTTTGGAAAATATAAAAGGATAGTTAGGAAGCGGGTGCTAAGGGTAAACCGTTAGTAAGGTGAATGCAATATGTTCGCATAGGCTCCGGATTAAAAAAATTAGGTAAAATGGGAACAGCGATGTTTATCGTTTTTCGAATGTATCCAGCAGACGCCTTTTGGAGTCCACATATATGACATGCAAAAACGTCCAATTAAGTAAAAATTGCTGGACGACATTTGCTTGTAAAGGAGATCTCTTGATAAAAATATACTGTAGGTATAGAATCCAAAAACGAACTCTCAGTCCCCTTTATTTTTAGAGAGCGATTTGCAGGGCGATATATTATACTGAGGCTTTATCCGAGAAACCTGTTCCCTCATTATTAATGCAGACTAAGCAAAGTTTCAGTGACCAATTTTTGATTTCTTCACTGAATTATGTTGAAGACTTGGCCTTAGTCTAAACACCGGAGTCAAAAGCCACTTCTCTGGAGTAAGATAAAGATAGATGACATTATTTCTTATCATATTCCAACGTATTCCTGATGTGGAGTCTCAAATAATGAGCGGTTCAATGGGTACTAGTTAAATCAGTTTCTGTTGACGAACAAGTTGGCCTTACTTGAACAAAGTGGTTTCGAACTGTCTGGCAAATTTAGTTTATCCAAAGCGTTCAAAAGTGTACTTTAAATTTCCATTAACTGCACCTTGATCTTCAGCCCCTACGGACTGCGAGAAAAGACTGAAACGCCAAAAAAGATATGAAGGATTCAGTTAACAATGTCTGTGCTCGGTTTTATCAGAAACACCAAAGCAATACAAAAAACCGTGTATGGTTTTTTACAAAAAATAATGAACCGGCCTCCTTTGGCTATTTCAGAGATTCACGGATATTTAGATTACTCCATAGAGCTTTCCCTTCCCCTTTAGCCCAGCCAACAGACAACCCTAGCGGTTGGTGAAGTTCGGCCTTGTGATCAGTTTCGCAGACATGTCCGCACTTTCCTAAATTGATTCTTGCCACATTTGGGAATTTCAGGCTACTTTTGCGTGCCCATTTTGATTTAGCTTTGTTGCATAACGTGTCCGTTCGGTATGTTGCATTTCCTCCTTGGGGAGATAGAGACAACTGCTTTGTCATCCTTATTTTTAAACCGTGCTCCGAAACCTGCTACACACGCTATCGAGTTTCGTAGGCGGCTTACTACCCCTGATTTAGATGATTTATTAATTCCATCGGTAGTCTAAACTCTATAGATACTCTGTGTATTTCCGAGCACAGGTTAGGAATAAGAAAACGTATACACTCTCTTCCTACGGTTGACAATAAAATCTGGCCAATCGTATTGGAAGCTAATAATCCGATATTTTATATTTTGCGTGGTAATATGAAAAATAGAGGTAACACTAACATACAAAGCAGATGCCCGGGACTGAAAAAGCACCAAAACATGGCGGTACATCTTAGCCCTCCCTCTCAACATACAGTGTGAAGGTTTTAAAGAAAGACTGAATTTCAAATGTTCTGTATTACCATGTTGGACTGAAGTACACAAAAATGGCAATAATTATCAGGAGAATACGACGAAATCCTTAAGGCAGTCCAACAACAAGTGTAACCCATCTGAATTTGACCGCTTAATAACACAGGTGCATGAATGCTTAGTGCATAACACAAAAAACAATCACTCGGGTAATATTAAGTTTTAATTTTGTGTTTTAGAATAATGAATTATTGGACATGTCAATTTTCATCCGAAGACAACTTTCGTGACTCAGCAGTCGTGGTCGGACCTCAGTAGGATGATTTAAACAAATACTTGACAGTAAAATTATTGGTGTCATTTCAATTAAGTTCGGTTGCTTGCATCAACTTCTCAATTCCCTATAATCTTAGTGCAGTCAATTGTAATTTGCAGTTTTAGATTAAACGAAACGAAGTGAAGCTGACAGCGGCCGCCAAATACGGAATGAAGTAGCAACATCAATTGTAGTCAGTTTCCCTCTATTTATGATAAAAATTATTTTGAATTTATACGACGAAAACCAAAGCGGCCTCTGGATGCGCTACAGCCAGTCAACAAGGGCACAAGCAAATTCTGTTCAAATAATACGATGAATTGTTTTAGAAAAAAAGTCCTTTATGTGCAAGCAACTGGCAGTCAGCCGCATTCAGTTGCTCAGGCCATATTTGTGTTTCATTGTCTAATCTGACGATGATGAAAATTCGATCCCAATTAGAGCAAGAAGGTAAGATGTGGTTTGGTAGCCCCGCCTGATAGACACAATATCGTTGGATTTGGGGTTGCGGGTTAGAGTTAGGGGTCAGGATTTGGGATTAGGAGTTACAGTCAGGGGTTAGCGCAACTATTTCTAAACCATTCAAAGTACAACTGCGCATTCCCAATAGTTTTTCTTTTGCATACAACTACTTGACTTCGTCGGCTGTGCGTTCGTAGTCCCACCCGTAAAAACTCCTATTACCACCGGTCGCGTATTAGAGGTGACTGGGGTTTGTTTACTTCAGGTGGGGCTACATAACCGCTTCCGACAAAAAAATTCTTGTCAGCCCTATGCCCGCCTCTTTTAAATTGGGCAGTGAAAAAAAGAACACACATGAAAAATGCTGTGCCTTGTCACATAATACTGAACCTTTATCGGCGTCTTGCCTATCACACAGTTTAAGTTCATTAGCATTTATGATGATACGCATTCTCTGATTAATTTCTGGTCAACACAAGAAAAACTGAATACTATGAAGTTATCGGCAACCTTTGCTTATCTTTTATAAAGTTTTACCAGAATAGGCTAGTAACTGCTCTGGTTTGTTGTACGTAACTTTTGCATAATTCTGGCATGTGCAAAGGAAGACGGAACAATAGTATTAAGTACCAGAGTCTCCTTGCCATTCATAGAACTGCTTCACAAAATTTGGAACACGTTTTGCAACAAATAAGGATGGCATCAGCTGTAATCTATTCTCACGCTGTACGCTTGCCCTGCTTGGTCGTTTGGAACCCCCATTTGTACTCAGATTAAGGACAAGCAGTCCAAAGTAGGGTTGGGCGCATTTTTCACTGAAGGGGACTTACTGATTATCCCAACAACCGATACAGTGTGCAAGTATCCGCTTTGATACAACTTGTTGACCCTCTGTAAACTGCTCAAACGTCTGTAACAAAGTCTGTCTTGATGGCGAGGACCATAGATTAGTTGGTGAGACGGAATAAAAACTGCAGAGAATAAACTGAAATAAAAAATTCCAACGGGAACTGAGGACGCTTTGCAATTTTTACCATCAAAAACAACCATTTAAGGCTAAGGTCGTTCGGAGAACGAATGACATGAACCGAGGATTTGTATTCAGAGATCGATTCACACAATCAGCACATCAAGAACCTGGACCCTACCTCATTAAGTACGAAATGTCCGCTGTCCGATGGCCACAATGCAATCGGCAATAGTGGATTTGAAATCAGCCATGACCGACCGCACAAAAAGTTCATCTGCCATGAAAGCAATTGTATATGCCCAACCAAATGTCTACTACATGGTGACTTGCTATGCAATTAGCTCAGCATCACGTTGTCGGATGATTGTGAACCAGCGGAACGTTGGAAACAAAAAGGGTTTTAGACAAGTCTGATCGACACCGAAAGGTGTGTTTATATTCGTTCGATGCATACCTACCCACAAGCTTTGCAATTGCGCACTGAACCCGACCGACGGCGACATCAGCCAGTTAGTAGGTTTTTCCATTTATTTTAACCCGAGCCTTTAGCATCCGTTGATTATATATGGCCTTTCCTAGAAAAAAAGCATGTCGAACCAAAAGATATGCGCTTTATCCCAAAACATTAACAAATCTTGGCGAAGTGGAGGAGCCAAACGTCACCTATGCCAACGAGTGGTAATGCTTAACCATCTAGAGGAAGACGAAAGGCAAGAATTCGAAAACTATGCGCAGTCCATTGCAGAGAAACGTGGAGAAATAAAGATGGCTTCCCTTCTTCGGAATATAAACGAAGGTAGACCACAATCGAACCTCCCCGAAGACCCAAGTCGGGACGTAAAGTACGTGACCTATCTCATGAAATCTGATAACGGAAACTGATGAGGGAATTTCTGGACACCTTAAACGTTGCGCATTTTGTTCGCTCATTCGTTTTTTCCAATAAAATGTCCTTTTATTGTGCAGGCATCGCGTTTACGTAATTCTATCAAGCAAAATATCAGTAAATTTGATCGACAATGGACTTTGGATTATATTCGTGCAATTTCCTGTGTTAATACATGTCCTAGACTCCGGTAACGCATCTGAGCGACTTTTTCATTGAAAGGATAGTAATTTACCCACGAGAGGTTTAATAAATAGATTTATCCGAACTTGAAAATTTATTTTATGTCCGATGCTAACCTTGGTAGTCAACTTGCAAACACAAAGGTTATTTTAAGAAAACCAGAGGTTTTTTAAATCCTTTAAAGTCCAATTAGCATATCTGTGCGATTTGGTGCCCTAAAGTGCAGTGGTAACGCAGATGGGGATTCCTTCGTTTAAGTGGGCTGAAATTTTTTTGCCGTTTGGGAAATTTTACTTGATATCACACCAAAGAATGGTCATTTCCAGTTCTGAACATATAAAACAATATTCATCGTGTAGTTTAGCTTCTGTGCATACCTTATTTGGAAGTAGAATGAGCAAAACATTCATAGTTCCAACAAAATATCAGCATTTATATGGGCGCTCTGCCGTACATTCATAATCTAAGACCGGGATCTATAAGCGAGCAAACACACTGGAAATGGCCTCAATGTATAGAGAAAAGCATGTTCTTATGTTTACGGTAGAACAATTCTAGCATTGCTTGGGAACGTGAAAGAAACGACCAAAAGTGTCAAATTTTTACTTAGCCTCACCGTGTAAAAATGCAACTCACACAGAGGTCCGTTAGCGGAGTGCAGTAGTAAAGCACTTCTTAAAGAAGTAACTTATTAAGGTAATTTTTTATTGATCTAAGGCATATTCGTTGCTGACTTTCGTTGTGGACAGCCATTTTTCTTGAAAATTAAATTTGATGTTTGAATGAGTCTTCACATGTGACCCAAACGACCATCTTCGTGAAGAAGAGGGCCCGAACACCCACAAATCCGGTAAATGTCTTCAAGAGTTATCTTATCTAAAGTTCTTAACAGAAAGGTAATTCAGAATCTGCCTTTATGGACGATCATGTGAAAACACTGGAAATCATGAAGCAGTCAGCAAAATTTCGAAGCCGATCCGAAACTCGACGTAATCCAAAGCAAACGAAAAGTGTAAATTAATTTAGCGAAAAAACTCTCTCTATGAACACAAAACTACGTTTGCGACATGAAAATACATTCTATACATCTAAAAACGAAGTTTAGTAAATTAGAGCCATTTCTGACGCTT
The DNA here is from genome assembly GCA_902702965.1 of Spirometra erinaceieuropaei. Taxonomy (NCBI): domain Eukaryota; kingdom Metazoa; phylum Platyhelminthes; class Cestoda; order Diphyllobothriidea; family Diphyllobothriidae; genus Spirometra; species Spirometra erinaceieuropaei. The sequence continues at coordinate 65,301 of CACRXP010001261.1, forward strand.
TCGGGATATTGCGCTTTTCTAAAAAAATGGCATTTCTAACAACAAAACACTGACTCTAGTATTTATTTTATGTTTTTAAGTCTTTTAAACTTGCACTTACTTAACATAGACATTGGACTCATGAAGTGGCGTCGATTTACGAGTGGTTGGCAATCAATCGTAAATTACGACACATTTCATAAGTTAGGTAACGCACCGCAGACACTTAGTCGTCTATATCTCTTGATAAAACGTTGATCGAAGCCTTATCGCTTGGTCCTAAGCTCTGCTGTCCTCGCCAGAAAACCAACCAGCGAGAACTAGAGACACAGGTCGAGAACCTCATAAATCAAACACGACCTTCAGTCGATTTTGGCAGAGAGCGTGCAACACCTTAAGTCCACGCTAGTCAACTGCTCTTATCAGCAACTTAACAGCAGCCAGAAATTTCGAGGTGTACTGACGAAGTCGCATATTGATAAATTAAAACAACTCCGGCAGAACGAAGATATTCTAATAAGGAGACCAGATAAGCGAACTGGTGCTGTTTTGATGGACAGGACCAACTACGTTACAAAGATACCGTCAATCCTGTCGGACCAGGAAAACTTCCTCAAGGCAGAAGAGAAAAAGGATTAAACAGATGATGTTGAAGCACAGCTGACAGACTGTTTGAAAAGACTTCAAGCGAATGGTTTCTTAGGCGAACACGACCTAGAGCGTCTCCGACCCGTCGGCACGCATATGCCTCGGTTCTATGGCTTGCCAAAAATCCACAAAGTTGGTACATCGGTTTATCCAGTCCTAGACATAAGAAATTTGCCGTACCATGCGAGAGCAAAATGGTAAGCGGAGAAACTTAAATCCATGCAGTACCAATAGCACCATATAGCTATCGGGATACTTTTGCATTGTTAAACGGCGTTAAAGATCTCAACCTAAACGGAATGGCAATGTTTTGCTAGACGTTTCGTTTCTTTTTAAGAACGTACCGGTAACAGAAACCGTCAACTACCTCTGTGAATTCATTGCCTTTAATCATCAGGATATAGGACTTCCGGTGGACGCACTCAAGGGATTGCTACTGAGATGTACCCTACACGTACAGTTCCTATTTGACAACACTCTGTATAGACATAGACGGAGTAACTATGGGTCCGCCCCTTGGTCCTCTTTTTGCGAACGTATTCATGGACAAGCTAGAAGCTTTCAAGCCTAGTTATCAGATCAATGGTCTGAGATGCCATGGACGATACGTGGATGATATACTCACGATTGCACCCGAACAAAACGACGTTTCAGTTCTACTGGATGGTACCAATCAGGAGCACCCATCAATTAAATTAACCATGGAAGCAGAACAGTCTGGATCGCACCCCTTTCTGGATGTGCTGTTGAGTAGAAGGCCTGACGGTAGTATTCGACGTAGCATCTATCTTCAGAAGACGTGGTGGGGGCATTACACCAATTTTGGGAGTTTCGTACCGTTCAGCATGATGCGAAATTCAGTCCGTTGTTTGACACAAAGGAAAAGGGGGATCTGCTCGGCTGATAGCACTCATAAAGAACGTAAGATTGTCGAAAACCTCTTCCGCCAGAAGGAGTATCCCGATCGAGTTATTGCTAAGAACATAACCGAAAGACCACCAAAGCTTCCGACGCTGACGGCTGACGCTGGAGAAGCTTTTCATCAGGGTCTCGTTTCAAGGGGACACGCCAAGTGAACTTCTAAGAAGGCGCCTAACCCAAGCTTTATCACGCACCTTTCCAGCAGCTGACGCTCATGTATTCTTCTTCACTAGTCCCATACTACACGGAGAGGGCAAGGACAAACTGCCAGTCCAGACCACTTCTATGTGTATTACTCCTTCACCTGCTTCTGTGGGACAGAATATATTGGTCGCTCGAGCCGGCGTTTGTCCAGAAGAATAAGAGAACATCACCCAGCACGGTTAGGAAAGGGCCAAATAAAGAACGTCAAGAGCACACATGATAGACACAGATCACTATGTGGATGTTGGACAGGCATTCCGAGTGATCTACAAGGCCCCGTCAAACTATCCAAAATCACTTGGACAGCAGCAGTTGGCAACTGCAGAGGCGGCTGCAACCAGGCTATGCAAACCAATTTTATGCACATAAAAGAACTTTGCACAGGCCCCACAGTTACCATGGGCCAAAGCCACCAAGCTAGCCACCCGCGTATAATTACCCGTCCCAATGCCCACCATCCCCTTCTCCCCCCTGACACTGACGATAATTTTGTGTTTTACCTCACCTACACAAACCCTCCCGACCTCAAACCCCAGCTACAAAATACATTGTGCTTGCCCGTATTTTCTTATTAATCATTTCGATAGCAATATAAATGTACGGACCCGAAGAGAATTAATAGAAAGCTTACGTATGTTCGCCAAATTGTCTTCTGAGTTCTTCAGTGGGAATTTTTGCAAATCTAAATCTTAGCGTTTAATGAAGCAAGAAATGAATCTTGCAGTGATTTATAATCTAAAGCATAGTGGCATATATTAACTTTACAATAAATATGGGGAATTTGTAGCCCCGATAACTCGTTGATTAAGCCGTTTTGTTTCAGAATAATGTGATTTTACCACTGTCATCATATAAGAAGTTGAACTAGTACGTCGTAGTATCTCTGGAGCCTGAGTGCCCTCATTTTCTTAAAGTTTCTCCTTAGTGAGCCGTTTTTATCTTGAATGAGGACTAGATGTTTCATACAGAAGCAGGTAAACTTCATCATGATCCGGTTTTCCCTCCACCAAATGCTTCTATGTCATGGTTACAAATAATGTTTTGCCTGTTTGTCTTGCTTCACGCTGTGGGATATTGACTTGATATTCTGCAGCAAATCAACGAAAGTAACCGATGTGAATACTTCACTAAACTAGTTTTACGAGACAAATGCACCAATATTTCGTGTGAAATGAAAACTGGGTACCTTACGCAGAAATAATTCCGTGTTAACGAAAATCCTTTTACGAGTTTTAAACGACTGTTATAAATCTCTGCAGAAACAAATGAACCTCATCTAACTGTCGCCATCAAACCAAATAGCCGAAAGTTGATGCCTTACGACACGTCGAAGTACTTCCGTATGCCAAACGTTGCTTTAAGATATCACGAGTGTTATAGATATCACCTGCGGGCCTTCACTGCAGTTGTGTGAAACTCGGAGGTTATCGTCATACATAGCAGGCACAAAAAGCTATTGTTTCTCTCTCCACCTAGGTTTCTTTTGTATTTTTAATAT
>CACRXP010001261.1:93627-110178 GCA_902702965.1 Spirometra erinaceieuropaei
TGGACGCGTCTTCCAGGTAAGAAGTAACCACCCCGTTATTCTCAAGCGCAGTTATGTCAGAGCTCTCTCCCAACGGCTTCAAGCACACTGCAGTGACGAGCGCGGAAAGAAAGACGCGAGATAACCGCAACTTCTAGTCATCGTCAACGTGCACCCGACGTCTTTCATGAGCATGGGCCTCAAAAGGCCTTGATTTGAGCAGTTGAGGAGTGAAAAACCGAAATTCTGACGCGATCCCGTACGCGAAGAAAGTTTTGGAGGTCACGGTTGAAACTCTGAAGCCTTTCGGGATTGATGTGGCTCATTAACCGGGATGTGCATTAGACAGAAAATACTGAGATCGGAAGACTCGCTACCAGCAGCGAAATGGTAGTGGTCTACAGCATACTATTATTAGGACGGACTCATCAGCGCATCGCCCCCTCGCAATCCCTGTTGCCGCAGATCGGGTAGTAATGTGCGAACACAGCTCCGATGGCATCACGAAGCTAACAAGCTTCAAAAAATTGACCGCGTTCCCGAGGAGACAACCGACTGGCAGACCGAACTCAGCCAAGCTAATGATAACAGGGTAAATGTGCGCTCACAACTTATATATATGCCGGAGGGGGGGGGACACCGATCGCGTTATGTGACACACTCGGCCCGCTTTGTGCCTAGGTGCACAAGCTCGAGCCCCACCAGCAGCCGCACAGCGGCTAGTAGTACAGGCAGAATAAGTTAAACGAGTGTGTCCCGTAGTGATCGGTGAGTGCCTCCTCAGCATTGTATGTACAGAATGGCGTCCGTTAGGAAAACGAGGCCTTGGCTCAGTGGTTATATGTGTGTATAATTGAGATAGTACCAACAAAGACAAGGCCATCCCGGTCTCCCTTGTCTTTGCCGGTACTATATCATTACGTCTACTACTAGTCGTTGTGCGACTTCCAACGAGAGTTCCAGTATGAATCCCAAGGCACAAAGGAGCAAGCACGTTCCGTAACCTGAACGGTGAGTGCCCATCTGTCATTACATACTTATATATATGTATATGTATATGTATATATATATATGTATATGTATGTATATATGTATATGTATATGTATGTATATATGTACTGGAAGATGGGCATCCCAAGGAACATAATTCGAAGAAAAATGAGTCCTTTGGGAAAATGAACATACTTTATTTCGTAAATTTTCGAATCTGGCTCCCTAGCTAGTCGTCAGACGTGTAGTATATGTGAAGAAACAGTCAAAACTTAAACATGCCCAAAAATTCGATATTGTTTTGTCAGGGCTGAGGATGGGTCAACGCTGTAGGCTGACGCCACATCTTGATTGGCTATCAGCTTTTTCATTTTTCTCTGAGATTTGTGTACATAGCGTCAAGATCGATGTGCCGATTGATGCATGAATCATCAGAGTGAATGGCCTCTAGGAATTCTTAGCCTTTCTTATGTGGGCAGGTACCGACAATGCGTGTTTTATCCCAAGCGAATTTGTGCCCAGTTTCGAGCGTATGCTTGACGACTTGAGCTAAGTGGTCCAGCCTCTTTACTGTCAATTGGTGTTCATGTAGGCGGTCTGATCCCAGCACATGTATATATATACATATATGGATAAGGTGATACCGACAAAGACAAGGGAGACCGTAATGACCACTTGTAGCTTTTAGCCATCATCACACATTTATACCCAGTCCCAATTGCGAACCACCTGATATTCGAACCTGGGATCTGTAGCCATGAAGTCGAACGCTCTACCAACGAGCCACGGACTCGCTTTCCTGTCGGGCGTGATCGGAAATATTAATTATGGTAGATGGGGACCCACCGATCAGGGTACGGAACATGCTTGTCTTTGTCGGTATCATCTTATCTACATACAGTGAGTGACCTATCTCATGAAATGTTGACTGAAATTCTGAAATACGTTTTCGATTAGGAAGGATTACTTGGTCGCGGTTTTGATAATGATTATCTTAAGACATACTCTTATAACATTTCGGACTTGGCAGGATGTCGGCTTTAAAATGCACTTCTTTTCAATCTCCTGTAGAAAGCGTGGTCGGTAAAAAATGACTACTTAAGTAGCATGCGTTTTTCCCATTGATTTTCGATGGTCTTGGAAATTCAAATATATTTTATAAAAACCACAAACTAAAATATGCTTTCGTTTAGTCAATCAATAGAAAATCACGTCTTCTTTATATTTTATACTTAAGGAAGGAGTATAATTAGGTTTTAAAATGTTTCTAATTATGAGACTTTTTAAGACCGCGATATGTCCATTCACATAGCATCGTACCTGGACGTTTACCAATGCTCCTCATGAAATGTACAACATGGTCCGCATCCATTGCAAACTTTTATGGACCCTGTATGATATCTCTTGAATGACATAGAAAAATATGGGATTTTCTTTACGCGGAACGCATGCACCTCGTAGAATGTAATCACTAAGCGCTAATGCAACGAATGATCAGGCTCCAATTTTTTCGGCAATTAGACAACTTTTTTAAAACCTAATTATACTTCTTCCTTAAGTATAAAATATAAAGAAGACGTGATTCTCTATTGGTTGACTAAAAGAAAGCATATTTTTGTTTGTGGTTTCTATAAAATATATTTGAATTTCCAAGACCATCGAAAATCAATGGGAAAAACGCATGCTACTTAAGTAGTCATTTTTTACCGACCACGCTTTCTACAGGAGATTGAAAAGAAGTGCATTTTAGAGCCGACATCCTGCCAAGTCCGAAATGTTATAAGAGTATGTCTTAAGATAATCAGTATTACAACCGCGACCAAGTAATCCTTCCTAATCGAAAACGCATTTCAGAATTTCAGCCAAGATTTCATGAGATAGGTCACACACTGCATATAATTAGTCGCCATGCGACTGCCTGCGAGGTCCTATTTTGAGCTCCATGGCACAACGGGGCAAGCGCGTCCCGAAACCTGATCAGTGCGCGCCCATCTACCATTGTATATATGTATATGTAGGCAGAATAGTATTACCGACAAAGACAAGGGAGACTGGAATGGCGATTTCTGGCTTATTAGCCGTCGTCAGCCAGCCATATCCAAGCCCGAAGTGTGGAACACCCGAGCCTCGAACTCGCGACCTGTTGGTTTAGAAGTCAACGCCTCTACTCACTGGGCCACGAGCCCATTGCCTTGTCGGTTTTCAATCGGGAATATATAATGTTAGGGGGCGCTCACCGATCGTTCATACGGAACTCACTCGTTCCGTTGTGCCTTATGGACTCTCTCTCGAGCCCAACCAGCAGCCGCACAGCGGCGCATGATATATAGGCAGAATAGCATTACCGACAAAGACAAGGGAGACTGTGAGTAGAGGCGTTGACTTCTAAACCAACAGGTCGCGAGTTCGAGGCTCGGGTGTTCCACACTTCGGGCTTGGATATGGCTGGCTGACGACGGCTAATAAGCCAGAAATCGCCATTCCAGTCTCCCTTGTCTTTGTCGGTAATGCTATTCTGCCTATATATCATGCGCCGCTGTGCGGCTGCTGGTTGGGCTCGAGAGAGAGTCCATAAGGCACAACGGAACGAGTGAGTTCCGTATGAACGATCGGTGAGCGCCCCCTAACATTATATGTATATATACATATATATCAATTTGCGTGAAGATCCGAGATCCAGATATATTACCGTGTATATAATCCCCCGAGGAAGGCGAAGAAGAGAAAGAGATTTCATGGACCAGTTTTTATTCAAACTGACGTTTTGGAAACTCCCTCGTTTCCATCATCAGACTCGTTAGCCGGCGTTTCCTTCTGGCCTTTATTTGTTCAGCCTTGCCGCCTGCCTCGTATTATAACCGTGCGCAGCGCACGTATGTTGGCTGGCCCGTTTTCTGTTGGCTGATTTTGGTCACTCTGATCCCAGCCATCGGTGGACTGGCGTGCCTTGTGTCCCCCTCACGCCTGACATGGTTGTCGCTGCGTTGACGTGCTCGTTGACCTTCCCCGTGCCCGTTGCCCTGAAATGAGTCTGTCAACAATGACAACGGAGTCTGGAATGACCATTTTGACAGCTTACGGTTAATAAGACAGAAATGATTATTTAAGTCCCCATTTTCTTTGTTAATAGTATCCTGCAGCATATATTACTAGCCGACGTGTGACTGCCTGCGATAACTTTACAGTAATCGTGCACCGGAACCCAATCGCTGAACGCGTCTCCAGCATATATATTAGATATCTCGGAGTACTAGTTGGCAAGCACACTTTTGATTAATTCTGATTAAGCCAGTAAATTTACCTGGTAATCGCGTCAAGTATTTACATGAATGACATTCATTTGTGTTAGCTTTGATAAAATTATTCCGAGACGGTTATTTCCTAGGGTGCCCAGAAGAAGCATGCATGATTCACACTGTGCAATTCTACTAAAATTAAAGGCACGTTACTAATGCAGAAGGGTGCTCATGGGGTAACAGAAGCAGCAATAAATCCGTTTCCTTGTTCTTTTATCAGAAACACGACCATAATTTTGCCCAGGTTGAACAATGCAAATGGTTAACAGTTATCCTTTTTCTTAGACGTTGATGTCACTGCTTTGAAGGATTGGGTAAGTTGTAAAACTTGGTGTTTTACATAAATAATACACCCATGCAGTCCGTCATTTCTACTCCAAATGACATTTTTTGCTTTTAGGGAGAAGAGGAAATATTGCAATTCAAGGAGAAACTTTTTACGCTGGTGAGTCTCAGACTGAACGAATACGTAATGCCACAAACGTAATGGAAATTAGTCGCTTTGCCTCCATCTGATAAAGCCCAGATGTTGCACTTTACGCTGCATGAACAGGACTTAACCGGTACATGGTCGGACTTCGATATTAATAAACAGCTCGTCAACTCTATCTCAAACACGACCATAACATTTTAAAGACTTCTGCAGAAAGGTTAAGTTGCCTAGAGAGTAACAGCACATTTTTCATTGATATATGCGAATAGGCTTTGAAATTTGACCACGGATTCCTCTTAGATACACATAATCTTAAGAGTCAATGTGTGCGTTTTCTTCACTGGCAAATACGTCAGCAGACTACAAATAATGACTTACTCAACTTTAGTAGATGCCTATTGAAAACCTATATGTTGAAGAGATTTTGAAATAAAATTGTCGAGATAGTTTCGGTAGTCTTATGATTTCTCACTGAGCGGCAAAAAAGAGCAGACGCTGTGGTAGTCAACTGAAATTGCAGGTGATACTCGATAAACCCCAAATGGTTTTTTATTTACAGCTTTGGAAGTTTGTAAACGCAATTTCCGGAGTTCCCAGAATGAGAAAGCAGAGCGAAAGAATGCAGAAGGGCCTCGCCGCCCTCGGACCCTGGGTGAAAAAGAAGACAGTCTCTCCGAAAACCAGAATGATACTTTGGAAAACAATCGCCAATCTAAAAACCTTTGGGTAAGCATAAATACAATGGATGAGTTTCTCAAACACTTTTCTAAGTTGACAAATTAACTCGGAGACGGTGAAAATAGATGTCTAGCAAAAGACTACAGACGGTAGACTGTGAGATAAGTAATATGATCTCACAGAATGTCTCATATGTTTAAACTCATTTGCTGTTTTCCTCTTAATTCTCCTATCTTCAATGTAATGTCCTTATTTACACCACTAATACGTCCCTTAGCAAGGGCCCTAGATATAGTTGCCTCCAAAATAAATGTCAGTGGACGTACACCCTTTAACGCTTCCCTCGAATGTTGGCGCTCACTTTTGTCATGATTGCCCGCTAAGACTAATTTTAATGTGTACTACTAGCAAGGATAATTTGCTGCATAAAAGCATTCGTTTCATTTGCGTTTATCTTTGAACTAGCTGTAGTAATTTGTAATGGCAATTACCTTTATGGCATGGTAGACTGTAATTTTTTTTATTGAAATGCAGTATTCTTGATTTATTTTATTGCCCCTAAAACGTACACTCATAGATGGCAAAGGCTGGTAGTTTCCCCCTTATAACAAATACTTTGTTCTCCTTTAGCGCGTCAGCTGACGTGGAGACAACCTACTACCGACTGAAAAAAGTGTTAGACGACTTAAAGGAGGACATTTCTGACGACGATTTGGACGTTGCAGTGCGACAGGCACTAATAGGAAGGAGGCTATCACGTATAAGTGTGGCAAGCAGTGAGGAAGGACTGGGCGAGGACGAGGAGAAGGAGGAGGAAGATGAGGAGGAGGAGGACGTTGATGAAGTTTGTACCTGCTATATGTGTCTAATGCGTTAACGTGCTCCTGCCGCGTAGCTTAACTGACGTGTCTACTCAAAGGCATAATCTCACGCATAGGACCCTCTGGCGCAACCTTAAATAGACAGCAAAGTTGTATTTAGTTGGTTTTGTATTCCTGCTATGCGAGTGAAATTAATGAGGCGAACTGCAGCAAGCTTCACGGTTGTGTGCGTACAAGCATAGTATTTATTTTTTTTAATTTGATAAAAACGGCAATGTTATCACTTGTCCATGCTAAATCGTAAAAGTGTGAACGTAAAAATTCAAAACCATGTCCTGGTGCCTTTAACCAGTAGTCTATTTTCCCTCTGATGACGTATGTATAAAAAAGCACCGGCGTATTTTTTTGTTTCTGTGGGTTATTGCCGATTACAGTAGGGCAACTGATTTTTCCGAGAAAAATCCTTTAAAATCTAACTCTTAGAGCTCTTTTGCGGGAAGCACATAAATAGTCATGTAAACAGTTGTTCAAAAGTAAATACAGCTTTATTTGTCCCTTAAAAAAGAATTTACAACCTTTCGAGTGGGCTCACTTGAATACAGATTTTCTCTCATATCAACAAAAAGTTGGGTTCATTTAATAAGTATATTATCTTTGATGAGATTACGCCATCCGGAATGAAGAAGCTGGCATGGATTATGCGTTCATTAGGATTATCTTCACGACATAAACCACGTGGTCAGAACTTTTTCGCGCTGATTTATAAAAAGTTAAGTTCCTGCATAAGACATTCGGATGTTTGGCCTTGCAGATAACTTTATACGAGTTATAAGACAAGCCACCTGATTTGAATCTTCCTGTAGTGCGGAACAAAATGAATTACGGAAGACAACGATTTTAGCGGTGTTAAGTAAGCCACGGCATACTAAGTTAGCAAAACAATAGAGCCTTGTACGGCAACGTCGATCTTTCTGTTTTAGATGTTCGATTTTCATTCAAACCGCTCCGATGTATGCTAAGGACTTTTTGGCAAAGCGCTCCGGAAATATTATCAATTTTTTCAGATGTGCCAAAACTTCATCAGGCTGGACTGTAGGTTAAGGTATTTTATGCATTTCTCAGCAATAACCACTCGATAAAACGCACTTTTTTCAGGATGGTACGCAGCAAGAGACGGATGGAGTAAAATATGACAAAGTGAAAGGAGCGGAGGCGAAAACAAGGAGGAGAGAAAAGAAGGACGGGGTAATGTTTCAAAATTAATAGCAAAAAAATATTACCTTTTAGAGGCTAAAAGCAAGTCTCGTAACCCCGATCAGTCTATCCTACAGTAGGACTACGAGTAATCGTTGTGCTGGAGGAGGATTTTTTTGCAAAGCCTGGATAAACTTGCCATTTTTTATTGTATCCTAGTAGGCTGCATTTAAATGTTATCAGCGGAACGCGCCACATATTCAACAGCATAGGCTTCGGGTACTGCAGATGAACTAATGCAGCCAAACTGATTTATGTAGTAGATGTCTTTTAAAATGTAGGACGAGGTGAATGTTGCCTAACCATACGCATGCTTAAAAGGTTAACATTATTTTTCCGAACAAGTGTTAATAGAAAGTCTGTGGTTAGCATCATTTCGAAAACTGAATGGAGCTGGCTTTACTTCTGCACGAACTGACTGACTGTAAGACGCGTTTTAGATAGTAAGTTAACACTCTTGGAAAACCCCCTTTCGAATTATAGGCTTGTGAAACCTTTGCAAACAGAGGTTGCATTAAGGTAATTTTTAAAATCGTAAAACCAGCATATGTCAGGGCGGAATAAAACATTACTTCTTCCTATCTATTTAAACTTTAATTTGCCAGAAGGCCATAACCTCTGTTTTCCAAAACTGCCCGAAAAATCCTGACCACTCGCAGAAAAAGTTTAACTCCTGGGTATTTGGAAAAAATCTTTGACGTGCAGACGCCCGTGTGGATGCGAGAGCAGGACGTCGGTAAAGGAATTTATTGACAGAGAGTCAAGAATCTAAAAAACTGATTACTGTTATTTCAAGAAATTTTGATTTTTAAGTGGGATCGACTCTTGCATTTTACTAAATCCTGTAGTTATAGATTTAGAAAATACACATACCCTGTTAGTAGTTTATATCTGTATTATCGTGGGGAGCCGATCTTTCAGCCGAAATATAGATAGCCGTAAGGCACATCGGGGCGAGTGAGTTCCGTAGAAACCATCGGATGGGCCTCGACCACATCCTGTCTATAGCGTTGGAGCCTTCTATGTCGGTTTTTAGCGTCCCGGTTGGCGAACTCAACTGTGCTGACTACCCTGACATTGCTTCTCAATGCCGCCTTTTTAATTTCCTTAAAAACTAAGGCGTGAATTCCGAGTAAATCCCTCGAAAACAACCATTCTAGGCTCAGCACGAAAGTTGATTTGAATATCTGAGCTGAAACTCGTCAGTCATTGCGGAATAACCGTGTAATATTCACAAGCTATCAACATCCAGTCAGTGGTATACACACGCTGAAGGATTAACCGCATAGATACTAGCTGATATTTCGGCGTTGCCGGCTGTACTGATAAGGATTTGCAGCTGTGCAATCTTCTTGCAAAGCTGACGCATCTTGCGAAGATTGCGAGCCTCAAACCTATCAGTAACTCATTTTTAGTTGCTTAATGTGGAAGACCACCACACACTGGTGTCCGAAGGAGTTAGCCAACGGCAAAAAACATAATTTCGGTCTGATAGAACCACATCCAGAAAGGATGAGGGATGAGAAGAGGTCACCGATCATACTGAAGTCCGCAGGTCAGTTTATGTATGCTGTTCATTTTGGGCAGCGAGCTTTGAGGAACGCTGTTTAGTCGCCCTAGAATGCACTGCACCACGCGTCTTTCATGTGAATCGTAAGAACAACCCTGCCGCAGACGGCCAGAGTGGGCATAGCCAAAGTGATTTTTTCAGCCTGTCTACCAGTTGAGCCTTCAAATGCTATGCACATTCCGCGAAGCGGTAAGGCGTTGATTTCAGCTGCTAACCCTTACCAACGGTTGAAATTCCTGTCTTCAAAGCTTCCTTTGTGCAGGGACATGTCTAAGCAGGGTCTGCAAAATTTTTACGAGGTAATTTTCCATAAGCGTTTACACAAAGCTGCCTTTGTAAAAGACAATTTTATCTGCTTTGTAGTCCCCAAGAGGCTCTGTACTGAAGGTAAGGCTGAAATTCCATTGGAGATGACGGGCTCAACTTTTAGCGTCTCGCGCCAATGCGAAGCGACAGCCTGAGAATTGTGAGTGTTGGTTTTATGTTTTGCATGCATTGAATAATGAACAAATTCTTCGGCAATTAATTTGTTCTGTGCACGGAACCTTCAAAAGCTTTGTTTTCAATGCAATTACGATTTAATAATCGAGGTTAAGGGAAAGATGACCAACTTGTTGACTTAGGATGCCATAGCATTGAAAGAAAGCGATAAAGGCAAAAATGGCGCAGCAAAACAAACAAATTACTAAAACGCTTTTAGAGACATCTAGCCAATAATGCCAAGTTTAATGGAGAATCTATGTGAGCATTCGGTGTTACAAACGACAGATGGGCAATCCTTGCTGCTAAACACCTCCCATTTTGTTACGTGCTTCTTTCTAGGCCGATATACGCATGCAGCAGATCCTTTCGGTAACTGCAGTTTTACCCTGGTTCAGCACGCAAGTGCGCTTCAAATCATTCCGCAGTTTTGCTTCGCAAGTTGCCGGTTTTTCTCGCCGCTTAGTTTGCACGAAACGATATGAAATAAATTTATTATCACCAGTGTATTTCTTGGCTTCCAGGATATATCTATTCGGTCGCACAGTTCACGAATAGCAACCACTGAGGACGAGGTTAGCAAAATTTTGTTTTGTTTGATTTCCCCTTCTAAAAATTCCTGACCTTTTTTAGCAACTTAATCTCTGAGACGCCAACTATCCTCAAACGAGTGATTTTTAAATAGTCATGCTTTCCACCCAAATGAGGTTTCATTTATTAAGAACATATGATCTGTATAGACTAGCAGACAATCTGTAATACTCATGCACCTGTTGACTGCCACGACGGATGCATGTGTGATGAACACAGGCTCCAAACACGATAAAATCGCCAATGGGGTTTCTTGTTGCATGATCCTCTAGGAGGGACGACATTGTGCCCTTTGCAGTGGTGAGGCTTATGTTCAGGTCATCTTACAAAAAGGATCAGGAATATTGGAGGTCCATTTCCGGCCTACCAGCCAGTGTTGAGTCGAGTCTTGGACAGGAACTCCAAGGCAAAATGAGTGATTCGAGCCTGTAATACTTCGGTGAAAACCAGTGTCATGTGGCTTGATAACTTTCTATGCAACTAACCTCTGAGGTTTTTTCTCCCATACAGTAATAATTCTTTGATAGGGCGACTTTTACGGTTAGCGTCTGATGAAGAACTGAAAACGTCTGATCGCCAGAATGCCTTCTTGGCCTATTTTTGGAATTTTTCCATCTTATCGATTACTATATGTTGCGGCAAATGCCTTCAAAACTTCAGTTACTGAAGTTGCACCCGTTATGTAGTGAGTACTGACATTTGAATTCCAACCCACGGACGGAGAACGAGAATTCCTTTAAAGGTGGAATGATACTGCCTTCTTGGAAGCCCAGTTAGAGTTAATTTGATTGGATTTTGGAAGGGGCAGGTAATGACAGTTGTTTTGGCCAAAGACACAAACAGTGCTGGGAATGGGTAGCTTGGGATAGCTCGATATTTATTACCAATCGGTCATCCAAATGTGTAGTCAATCATAACTGAAAAAGTGTCGGGCCAACTGCAACATAATTTGCCATACCATCGCCTTGAAAAGTTCGACAAATGATATCTAAGCTCCGCAAATATTCCCATGTTACACTTGAACAGTCAAGTTGGCAAACACGTGTTTCGGTAATTCTTCGTCAGGCCAGTACAGTTACATGAAGGAATGAAAATGTACAAAATTAACAGTGGTTATAGGTGTGTCAAGGGCTATTAAGTCACCAACACTCATCTTCCCCATGCCGCCCGCATGACGAGGTCGGCGGGTTTCGGCCCTTAGAGCTAGGGGAGGGGGATAAGAGAGTCTTTGAGTTATGTCCTTGGATTGATTACACAGAGTAATCATCACTGTAACTAGGGATTCGAGACGGCATGTAGTCATTACTTGAGGTTGGCGTTGGCCACGGCAGAGGTAGCGCTTGTGTCAGGGTTTTCTGACAGCATAACACCGGATTCGCTAGCCGTATAGCCACTGCCCGGGACTTTGCTAGTATCCGTTGGCGTAGGCCTTTAGAGAAGCATGCTGGTGTCCGGTAGACAACCTGAAATGCTTTCTTGGCATCGACTCGGTGATCCGTATCGATCAAATGCGCGAGAAAAGAACTCGAAATCGACCGGGTCTCACCTCTGTCTAACCAGGCGGCCATATGTTCACGCACCCGTGCAGCTACCGTTGGAGGCCATATCAGTGTGCATCTACTCATCCACTTGCTCCTGCGGAGCGGGACACATCGGCCGTACAACGAAACGCCTGGTCAAGAGGGTGCGCGAGCATATGCCCGCCTGGTTAAACAGAGGTGAGACCCGGTCGATTTCGAGTTCTTTTCTCGCGCATTTGATCGATACGGATCACCGAGTCGATGCCAAGGAAGCATTTTAGGTTGTCTATCCGACCCCAACAAGCTTTCATGCATGCCCTTAAAGTGCGCTGCTAGTTTTCCCGTAAACTCGCCTAAGAATGCTATATCTACAATAACACTCATGCCTTTCTTCAGGAAGAGCTCTCTGAAGGTACGGGGCAACTTTCAAGTAAAAAGAGCCTGCGAAAGGTAAGCTGAAATTATTTATTGCCATATGCTGGGAGGGACGCTGGGCAGTAAATAACCTTTGTTGTATTTTAAAACCACAGAACGTTGGGTTGAGATAAACTTGCTATATTCTCGGGAATTTGCAGCGTGCAGACTTTAAACCACCACGTGATAAAGATGTTTGTTTGATGTTACAGGGCACAGAAGAGGAAGAAACAGAGGAAGATGACGAGGACTTGTTGAAGGGAATGGTATGTTATTTTTTAATTTATTAGACCTCTTAATTACTACGAACGTGTTCGCGTTTTCTGTTTTTCGGCCTTTTACACTAATTTCTCTGCCGCTTGTGACTGCTCTAGAAATCGGAAAAGTGGCATAGAGTTAACTAAACGAATAATCTCTTTTGGCTGTTATTTAAAAAAATTGTTACCCAAGAAAGAGAACGAGGGTGGATTGGTTTACACATTGACGTAGGCGGCGGATTTATATTCATCACCAGTTTATTTTTACTGATTTCATGAACACAGTGCTACATATAAACGTAGATTTATTGTAGGTGTTCAGCCTAGCAAGTACAGTCATAGGTGAAGCAAACGTATATTTCATGGTTAGCGCCGGCTTTGGGAATGCTCTATTATCGTCTTCGTCATACCAAGCCACGCGGTAGATGCGCTGGATCAACACGGGGCTAAGTCGGTGACCAGTAGACGTTCTCGGGAATGCGCACCCATAAGAAATGTCAACATTTGGCGTGTGGTGGCCCGCCCGGGTTTAGGCTCACACACCGCCAATTGGGGTCCGAACAACCGCTTTTTGCTGTTGTATAAAATCCTGGTCGATGTACGCTGTAGATCGGGTGAATGTGGTGGTACCCTCAGATGTGGATCTTCGCCATGCCAGCCATCTGAGCTCTCTCCCGCCTCCGATCGTCTTGACTCTGTCTTGACACCGGATTCGGGTGGGGGAGGAGTAGACGCTGCACAAGTCTAATATCACTTTGAACTAGCTCGCACTCAAATCACCGCCCCTGCTCTCACCAGCTGTGGACCATATGATGGATATCGTCAGGAACGAGGGTCGAACTGTCATATATGAAATACATCTGAATGACATAGACTATTCCCACAAAGATTTTTTCACATTAATTGGTTCATTAATCTTGGTTGTGAACTTGTCTAGCAGTGCTAACGAGATCACTTAGTTTTCAGAAGCGGAGGGTGCTAGGTGTCGTTACGTGGCTGTTAGTTTTGTAGCCCCTCTTCACCTATTAGATAGTGGAAAACGAAAGATATGCTGCAAAACGCTCCGTGCTGGAAGACCGTTGATCAGTTTTTTCGACAGTTTAGAGAGTTTACGATGAGAATAAAGATATTACGTGGCCTGTTTATTCAAAGTAGCTGGAAATGAACAACAATCACAAACATGGCATACGTAACTAAAGTAGAACAAAAAGGCGGTAAAAATTTTTCAGAATGATTGCCAAACTTGGGAAATTAAGAAAAGGAATTTAAATGGCCATGAAAGGCTTATTTTTCTCTGTTAATCAATAGTACCCGAAACCCGGAAAAAATGTGACATTAAAACCGAGTTATTTGCACATCAAGCTGAGGCGCACTGTTTGGCGAATGATGGAATGCGCGGCCGGTCCCTCCTTTACCGTACACAGTACGCGACTTCTGATTGTCCAGATTACTAAAAATAACGCAGCAAGATTCGAGACGAGTGTTTCGTAAAAACTGATAAACCACCACGCGTTCCCATGTTGTAATATTTCTTTTCCGACATTGATCAGATGAACACCTTGTAAATTTATTTCAACATCTCTAACAGCAAGGGGCTTTATGCAAATTTTCCATATACTTACTTGAACTTAAACGTAACTAATTAAGCCCCGGCGTTTGTATTTTGCAGATGGAGACCGATTTTGACACAACAAAAAGGCCACTGGTGAGTCCAGGTTTGGCGATTAAAGAAGTTGATTCAGTAAAAATCGGGGACGTTTCGTATTAAGCCCTCCCAATTAGAAAAGATATTTGTTCTATTTAAGTTAAAAACTACCCAATTTCTGTGATTCGGTGAAGTTTAATTTACTGCGGCTCCTACGAAGATATTGAGATGAGGTAATAACTCTTTAAAGAAATAGTGGCCTCTTATTTTCTCCCTGCAACGTTATTGCCCATTTGCAGTTAAAACTCTTTCAAACCAACAAGGGAAACTATCGTTTGCTCAGCGTCCTCAAAATGGCGATTACACTGTTTTTTTATGACACGAACTTAAACAGTTGTAATTCCGCAATACATAGACACTAAAATAGTTTTATATTGTATTTAGTGGAACACATGTATTCTTCAGCCCGAAAGTTCATGCCCTTTTACAGGTGACCGTCTAGTTGCTACCGGTCATCTTAATAATCGTGTGGTAGTATGACAAATGGAAGAGTTGTACTAACAGTCCTGCGCGGTCTCTGTTCTCGGTTATTACGTACAAATGGAAAAAAACTAGCACTACCAACATGATACTTTCCTGCTGAACATTAATGTACAACGCTCAAAAGACAAAATCCCCATAGGAGATTATGCACCCAACAGGCGCCAGAACATATTTATTTTTCAGAAGACTAGTTGCCGATCTTACGTTTGCTCTTAATAAATTCTCGTTAAGCCAAAAAGTAAGCAGACGCAATGTGCCTTTCTCGATGTTTGCGAGAAAACGCCTTACATAAAACTGAAGCGCCGGCGTTCGAAGTTGTAGAGTTTAGCCCGCCAGTTTCCTGTAACCGCTTAAACAAAAAAGCGGCGGACTGGCAATTCGACTCACGTTCGTGCCCGGGTGAATCGCTTCTACAAAACTGCCCAGAATTTTGCATGTGAAATAGACGAAAATAGAACGGAGTTACTCGTTTTGGAAAAAAATGAGTTGCGCAGAAATCTGCTATTTCATACGCCCACTGCAGATATTTGTTTAAATCCTCTGAAGAAGTTTCACCAAACTTGTTTTTACGGCTGTATGACGCAAATCCGAAGACTTCGGTGTAAAATATGGAATTCTCCACTGAAGTTGATAGTCCTTCATTCGAGTATTTGCATATACATAAAATCAAACCGAAAACAAGACGTCTATTTTGTCCTAACTGCTGAATGCTGCATATAGAATGTCTGGGTAGAGCCTACACGTTTTGAAAATAAGAGGTCTGCTTCGATCAGTGGAAGTGACAGCCGTCTGATGACACGCGTAAACAGAGGCGTTAGGCCTAATTAGCTCCAGTTCCTCGACCACCTGACTACTTTTCATTAGCTGCAAAAGTTATGTAGAGTGAGCGGCAGAAATCTTACAACAGAACCCAAGCTTTAACCAACCACTTTGGTCTAGTGGGTAGTTTTCCTACGAGACAAAAGTAGGGAACCGCAAGAGAGCTCAACGGTCACCTGGGAAGTCTAAGAAAGCCTACTGCTGAAAACAGCATTTGCCTCGCACGGACAAAGGGGTCAGAAGTATTCTTTAAATAAACGTTAGTTAT
The DNA here is from genome assembly GCA_902702965.1 of Spirometra erinaceieuropaei. Taxonomy (NCBI): domain Eukaryota; kingdom Metazoa; phylum Platyhelminthes; class Cestoda; order Diphyllobothriidea; family Diphyllobothriidae; genus Spirometra; species Spirometra erinaceieuropaei. The sequence goes on from CACRXP010001261.1 coordinate 109,186, forward strand.
ATAGACGTCTACAAGCTGACTGTGACTAACGGCCCGTTCTCTTTTGAATGACATAATGGCCAACCGGCCAGAGGGTAGGATCGCTCTGATATCATGATCAATAGCTTTCTTCAGTGTGAAAACTGCCGTACCCAGCGAGACCGGCTTGTCGGATAAAAGGCAGCTGAAATAAGTCGGTACCCGAAAGCTTCATTCTCTCCTTCCAATGATACTTCAACTCCTCCGGGAGAGCTTCGCCACTCTTACCACAGACTGCGTTCACACAATGACACGCGCATAGGACTTCTAGAGAGGTCTGCACGTCCTAGCTGCGCCTATGCCGAAGCTGGACAAAGGTCATATTAGATGGGCACTGTTATGACCCGGAAGGAAGGTAGGACAGGAAGAGAACCGGCTCGGAGGATAAGCAATTTGCTGACAACCTGCGGACACGAGGGGTTAGAACTCGCCAGAAAGATGCTCTATTTATGTTGGTCCCTGTGCGTTCTGGAACATTCCGCCCAATGGCGTGCCAGCCGTTGAGGGGCGTTCTAGAATGTTCTTGCGCGGGGCGTGTTGGTCGCTGATTGGCCACCGCGTGCGCGATGGCCCCCCGCGGGAACGTCTGAAATGTTCGGCCAGCCATTGATTCGTCCGCGCTCGTGAGCAAAGCCACCACACATGCTCGGCGCTGCAGTGTGCGCCGGTCGGCCGTCTAACTTCACGCGTGTCTCACGCAGCAGGTTCAGTCCCCTGTTCAGCCCCTTAGGCTGTGGCTCAACGCCGCTTGCACTCTCCATAACAGGCACTATGCTATCTGGGCGGGTTGCTTGATCTCACGGAGGAGACTCCTCCGATGTCCACGGACTACTTCTGATGAGAACCTGTGCAGAAAACAACCCCTTCGTCACAGAACACGGCTACACTAGACGCGACCGAACGCAGACGGGTAATCAACAATGAATTACCGTTGTGCTTCGCGAAGAAAGATCGTCCTTTATTGCTTCAAAACTT